>OLKM01001863.1:0-5000 GCA_900291075.1 Melanogrammus aeglefinus
TCCAGGTTCACTCCGGCGCAGACGCTTCGACGCGTCCTGAACTTTGTGGTTCTGTGTGGGGTTTTAGTGAGCGGTCCAATCACAGGCTGTGCTGCTCTTGGCGTCGGCCTCGACGGAAGGATATCATTTTTGGGGGGCGCAATGTCCGGCTCTCTGCACTGGAAGCAACGACAAAAGGGGGACGTAACCCCCTTGGGTTGGTGGACGTGGGGGCCATAATCAGGCCCTCAGGTTCAGCCCGTCGCGTTCGGGAGCGCGGCCTGCCCATCTGCTGGCTGGCTGCTTGGCTGCCGTGCCCCCCCCCCCCCCCGGCCCGGACTGGTGGTCCTGGACGCCTCCGTCTCCCTCTCCGCAGACCGGCTGTCGCGTCACCTGGATATGAGGCCAGCGATGGCGCCTGTTGGGGTGTCACTCCTCTTTGCCACACGTTCATTCCATCCAACACTTATGGGCGTACGCCGCCTTCAGAGCCTTCCCAGTGTACCATCACACCGATGGGAACGTCGCCGCTGACGTTAGCCGAGTGCGAGCGGACACGGGGTGTGAGACGGACGGACGCCCAGGGGCGAGTGTCAACGCCCAACCAACACCCCCCCCCACCACCCAAGAACCTCACCCGCGTGGCATAGTGGTCCGCGACGACATGATCACAACCGCTACACAGCAGAGAGCTACTACACACACATCACACACACAACACGTTATCACACAAAGTGCACACACACACACACAGCTACAGTAGGCGTAATGGCACACACACACACACAGCAGCCTGAGTCACACTAGGTGACAGCATCTGCTGGCGTGGCCCTGGAGCCAGAATCGCCACCGTGTGTAGGCCGCAACTCTGGAGGAGGGGCCGGCCCCAAACCCCGACGGAATCTGTGTCTCTCTGCTCCCCACCCACACACACACACACACACACTGGGCCACACAGCACACTCACCCCCCCCCCCCCCCACGTCCGGCCCTAGATCCTGTCCGCAACCGCCGTGTCTGAGTGGCTGCGGCGCGTTATCACAGATCAGCTTGTCGCCGGTTCCTATAGTGGTTAACGAACATGGAGGCTCGTAACAGGACAAACGGCCATTATGATGTGTGGTTGTGTGTGTTGTGTGTAGTGTGGTGTGTGTGTGTGTGTGTGTGTGTGTGTGTGTTGTGGTGGTGTGTGTGTGTGTATAAAAGAAAAGTGGATACTTTTATGAACCGAATTTTCAAAGACGTTAGGCCTCGTTACCCCCCCCCCCACCCTCACGCTTGGCCTTCCTGGCTGGCGAGGAACACTCCCTGCGGCCAAAGCATTCGGGAACTCCCCACGTGGAAAGGCCAGGGGGCTCCAGGGGCCTCCAGGGCCTTGCTGTCGCCACGAGCCCGATAAAGTAGACAAGACTCAATTCTCGGTTCAAGTTGGTCCCAAGGGGTGCTACTCCTGACGTCTCTTCAGTCAACGAGTAACGGATAGGTGAGCAGTCGGGCAGAGGACTACCACCCGTTACTAGAGGGAGTGACTGTGCTGTGGGGTGTTAGTCGGCCATGGGGTTGAGTCCTTCTCAACCCCATGGCCCCAGGGGTCCGGG
Organism: Melanogrammus aeglefinus; assembly: GCA_900291075.1. NCBI lineage: Eukaryota > Metazoa > Chordata > Actinopteri > Gadiformes > Gadidae > Melanogrammus > Melanogrammus aeglefinus. Next base: position 1,578 of record OLKM01001863.1, read on the forward strand.
GGGGGGTACGTACCTGTGAACTTCTTCTCTAAAACACACAACAACCACAGAGAGACAGAGCCGCGGCAGCAGAAGCCAGCTCCATACAGCGGAAATGGAAGAGACGCATCCAGAACCAGGGTCCACCAGAACCCGGTTCCACCGCTGGGGGGGGGAGCCTCTCTAGTGTCTGGGACTGCCACCCTGGAGCCGCCGCAACAAGCTAACTGGAAACACACATGTGCACACACACACGTAGCCCGCTTTACCACGGAGCGGAGCCAACACGTAGCCCGCTTTACCACGGAGCGGAGCCAACGCACCCGAACACGGTCGGCCCTGAATTACCCCGTTTACCCAGTGTGTCATCCAGCAGGAATTTAAAACTCTGGCAAAACCAGCCCAATTAAACACACGCACACACGCACACACGCACGCACACGTTGTTTTTAATGCCAAAGAATCCAACGGTAACTGGGATGCTACCAGCACCAGTCAACGATCAACGGCAGCGATGAAGGACTTCATGGATCAAATCGACTTTAATTCCAATAGGTAGACAGGCACTCAAATATCTGAAACTTTAACCTGTGCTGGCTTATACTTAAACTAATTGCTAAACTAAAAAGAACATTTTGTGATGTCTGGTTGTTGTCTGCCTCTGATCCTCCCAACACAAAGTACAGGGACGCGACCTTTTCATTTCTGTGAGCCCAACGCCACCTCTACCGGATAATAAGGACGTCTCTAAACCATGGAGCAACCCTTCTGGCTCTAACACTCTTCAGTGCTTTATAATAAAGAATAAGTGTCATTTAAAAACATGTCAATCTATATCTTGTCACCGGGCACATCCCTACAGTGCACGTCACGACTGCCCTTTCTAGCCAGGAGCCTGGGCTAGAAACACGGGCCTCAGAGGGAGATGGAACCGACCCAAAGAACCCGAAAAGTCCCAGCAGAACCCAAACGGCCAGCGCTCTCCGAGTGTAACTTTGGTTGGGGGGCCACTGGGTGTTTCAACGTAAAACCAGACTCCACGGGGCTCTCTCTCGAGCCTCACTGGGCTGAGGCTATATGCTGCGGGGCTCTGCTAGCAGGCCAGGCCCGTCCACCGGGGCCCGTCCACCGGGGCCCGTCCACCGGGGCCCGTCCACCGGGGCCAGGCCCGTCCACCGGGGCCCGTCCACCGGGGCCCACCAACAGAGAACGCTCAGGACATGAAGCAGAAGGGGGCGCTCTGCTTGAAGGGACGTAACCCAGGACAACCGGAGCGGCCCACCAATACCAGACCTGTCAATCATGTCAGAGCTACCTGAAGCCTGAGTGACGGGTACATCCTAACCCGGGCCGACACTGGGGCCCCCGGCACCCGGATCCACGCCCCCACCCCCCCCACACCCCCCCGCGTCAGACCTGAGGAGAAGAGGAGCGGACAGAGAGGACGGTCTGAGGGCCGTACGTCAGCGCGTGAGGGAACGACGCCGTCAGAGAGAAGCCGTCTGCCTGTCTGTCTGTGAGTTAACGAGATAGCCGTCTGCTCGCTGGTGTTACTACGAGACGGGGGGGGGGGGCATGTTGCACCCCCCTAGCTGCAGGGGTCCCCCACTAGGAGCATCCAGGCCCGAGACACTCTGAGACATCTCAGGAGGACGGCCCGGCCCCGTCCGCCCTTTGATGAGCAGAATGTGTTCCTAACCCCGCTGTCCGCGCTCCGTACTGAGTGCCCCGTCCCCGTGACGCGCTGCATGCCGGCACTAACCCAATCTGAGTCCACGGCCGCAGCAACAAACCCATTCCCCCACACCGGTGCAGTCTGGTGTCCAGCACGCTGGGGAATTGAATCACCTAATTTGCTGTTAGCTTTAAACGAGCCACAGCGTTTGTCAGATTATTTTGTTTGTTTTCCCATTTTGTAATGCAGAGTGAAGCGCACACGCGCACACACACACACACACACACACACACACACACACTTCCCACTACACATACACACTCACACACACACACGCACACACACACACACACACGCGCGCACACACACGTGCTTTTTTCCACCCCTTACCTTTAAGACATACAATGTGTGCAGCACTCTGAACCCGAGTGTTTAAAGGGACTCATCAGAGCTCGGGCCGGTAGAAGCCTGATTTCATCATTTCACATTATTTCATCATTGCTTCAGGTAGGCGGGCGTTGCAGAGACAAAAGCAGCCTTTGACACATCCAAACCCCTCGAATGCAATACAACATAGAAACAGAAATAAAAACAACAAGGTATCCACAGACAGCGATGCCAAGAAACGCACTCAGCAAATCCCGACGGAGACCAGACCTGTGAACCCCCTGCTGGTCTCTGGGCCGCGCTGTCCACTAGACAGAGCTCATCAGAGCCCTCCTCAGGCCGCCCCCCCCCCCCCCCAGCGGTACCAGTCAGCGCCACTCGGAGGTCCTCAACCTAGCAGGGGAACCCAGTCCAACTCAGCGTTAACACACAGAACCACAGCGTCACCTCCAAACCCTGCTGCCCCCCTCCAGGTCTGACCCACCCCCCCCCCCCCCCTCAGGCTCTGCCTTCTCACTGCGATGACCTCCGAGGGTCTGACCCGTCCGTTACAGATCAACCACCGAGAACAGAGTTAGATAAATATACATTACTACTCCTTCAGGTCAACGGCCAAGGATTCTTCTGCTTCCTGGGTTTCCAGCGGTGGAGGGGTTGAGTTAGGCCATGGGGCCGCGTCCCGCTCGGAGAGGAACAGCGTTGAACCCAGATGGACAGTGTTACTTCCAGCAGACCCGCTCTGATGAAAGTGCAACCCTGTCTAACCCGCCCTCCGTTCTCCCCGTCATAAAGACAGCATGGACCTTCTGATGGCGGAACACTAACCACCGACACCGCGGCTGCTGATCCAGGAGAGCACCTCGTCTCACCTCCTGTGTCATCCCCCTGTCCCTTTGGCCAGGCCAGAGGACATTGTGTCTTCAGTCCCAGAGGCATACCGCCTAAAATCCTTTTGCTACTAGTTCCTCTGCCTGCTGGTGTATTTTTTGCTCCATTGCTCGGAGACGCGCCAGCCAGTGACTAAAGGACTGGCGACCTGTATGACCTACGTGTGTTAGACGCGCGTCCTTCGTCCCAGTCTGAACTGACACAGATACAGAATAGATGATTCTTCCAGTGCATGAGACAGAGCCTCGAGTAGTCGGTGAGCAGAAGACGGCTTCGACGGTGTTCGGCTAAGCTCAGGAGGAAGAGCCGGTTGACTTGTAACTGGAAGGTTGCTAGATCGATTCCCAGCTCCTCCGAGCTGACCGTCGAGGTGTCCCCGAGTGCCTCACCCTCGCTAGGAGACGAGTTGGCTGGCGCCTTGAGCGGTTGACTCCGCCGTCGGTGTACGAAGGTGTGATTGAATCGTTGTGAGGTCGCTTTGGATAAGAGCGTCT
>OLKM01001863.1:23907-79169 GCA_900291075.1 Melanogrammus aeglefinus
TCTTTTGTTGCTGCTTGAGAGAGGGACCACATATCCATACAGAACGCTCTCTCTCAGCCCTATTCACAACACACACACACACACACACACACACACACACACACACACACACACACACACACACACACACACACACACACACACACACACACACACACACACACACACACACACACAGACGCTCACACACAAAGATTCAACATCAAAGAGCCGACACCATCGAAGGATTACTTCAGCCACACACTGGCTCAATCCGGGTCTGTTCCTGCGGTGGAACCCCCCTGCTCGGTAGCCACACTTGGTATGGCCCGAGCATTCCTGCCAAGTAGCTTTCACACGTGCAGGAGAAGCTTGTCTCGAGCTATTGCTGACAAGCTACAAACAAGACAGCCTCCCTCTCCATCTCCCTCCCTCTCCGTCTCCCTCCCTCTCCGTCTCCCTCGCTCTGCGTCTCCCTCTCTGCGTCTCCCTCGTCCCATCCTTCCGTTGTGTCTCTGCCCTCCCTTTCTCTCTCTCTCCCTCTCATAGTACCCCTTTACAGACAACATCTCTCGCTCCCACCCTTTACCGCTCACCCGCCCCGACTCCCTCTTCCACTACTCCCTCCCCCTCCCCGGCTCTCTCGGAGAATGTGGGGCCCCTCTAGCATAAATTGTCAGCTGTTCCTGGGCGTACGATCCTGGCTCCTAAACTCTCCTGAGCCCCGGCATGCATGCGATGGCTGAATGGAGGTAACCCAAGGAGCCGTCGGTCAGGACATTAAAACCCCAGGGACCAGGGACCCCCAAAACCAGCCGCCACGTTCACGCTGCATATTACTCGGGGTTATTATGAACATATTCGTCCCGTCACGGGTGGGGTCATATTTCTTGTTGTCTTCGTGGACACATGAACGTTTTCTAAAGCAAAACTGAAACTTGCAATTGAAAGGGAGGATAGTTCTGATCTTATGTATCTTATTGCCTCCCCAAATCCACTTCTCTTTTAAGAGACTCAAGGAGACAATGAAATACATCTGGAAATCTAGCGTATTTGTATTAAAACTTTTTGTCTAAACTTTTAGTCCCTTTGTTTCATGAGGACAAAAACAACCATTTTGCAGCCGCCACCCCCCCTTGGAGAGGAAGCCTTTACTAGGGGCATGTGGAGGAGGTATCAAGTGGCAAGGGCTGATGCGGCTGGAACCATTTTACATGATCTCCTCATTGTTGCCCCGCGGTCTGCATCTGTAGGAGAACAGTGAACTCTAGCGGTACACGGAAGTACTGCATGAGAACCGTGACCTCTAGCGGCACACGGAGGTACTGTAGGGTAACAGTGACCTCTAGCGGCACACGGAGCTACTGTAGGGGAACACTTCTCTCTAGCGGCACACGGAGGTACTGCATGAGAACCGTGACCTCTAGCGGCACACGGAGGTACTGTAGGGGAACACTTCCCTCTAGCGCCACACGGAGGTACTGTAGGGTAACAGTGACCTCTAGCGGCACACGGAGCTACTGTAGGGGAACACTTCCCTCTAGCGGCACATGGAGGTACTGCAGGCAGACACTGATCTCTAGCGGCACACGGAGCTACTGTAGTAGAACACTAACCTTTAGCGGCACATGGAGGTACTGTAGGGGAACAGTGACCTCTACTGGCACACGGAGGTATTGTAGGTGAACACTGACATCTAGTGGCTCACGGAGGTACTGTAGAGAACCATGTGACCCGATGGTGTTGGATAACCATGTGACCTGACGGGAGCCGGCAACACTGAGGAAGAGGAAGATGACGATGAGCGAAGGTTCACAGGTGCGTAACCGTTGGGAAAACAGGTAACTCCTCGTTACTACTACTACTACAACACTACTCCCACCACTGCAACGACTACTACTACCACACCAAACACGACCAAATGTTACGCATTAAAGACACCATCTTGAGGAAGACAACCACTTCAATATTTATGATCACATTTAAGGGAATGACACCAGCAATGATAATTAAAAGGAAGAATTTTATTCAATATCATCTTTTTACAGAAAAGCCATATGATAACGCTCAATTTCCAAAATCAATTTCTTAAACACATTTTAAATGTCTCTCTTTGTGCACACATTGCAGTTATTCAGCAGGAGGGAAACCGGATCCAGAGACACGAATACCTTGTTTTGGATTAATAAATCATTAAAACACACCTGCGATTCTGACTACAAGTGGTAATTCACATTTAAAATACACTTTCCCTTTTTTCATTCCAACGGCAGCATTTGGTCAAGACTGTGGACTCATGCGACCATGCCCCTCGTACCTCTACAGAGCCTCTGGAGAGACACGGAGGGTTTACCGCTAACCATCGACCGCCCGCACTTCAAGTATTCCCCAGCAGGGGGCGACATTCTGCGCTTCATTCACGTTTCTTAGGTTTAACGAAACACAGGGCCATGATTATAAGTGCACTGGAGATTCATCTATACATAGAAAAATAATAATAACAATAGCCATAGCAATAAGTCTTAGTAGTAATATTTAGCATCACAATTAATATCCATTCCGTTTATATACAAATTGTGATGCGTTTTTATCAAATGTACACGGAGACAATAACCCCTCACAAAACAAAGAGCCTGAGTGTGTGAGAGGAGAACCCGTGCAGCGAGGAGCACGCGGCAGCGGCCATGTTGTCCAGGAGCAACATCCGCCAGCGACCCGCCGCCATGCCGACGGCCCCCTGCCCCCGACCTGTTGTGCGTGTGTGTGTGTGTGTGTGTGTGTGTGTGTGTGTGTGTGTGTGTGTGTGTGTGTGTGTGTGTGTGTGTGTGTGTGTGTGTGTGTGTGTGTGTGTGTGTGTGTGTGTGTGTGTGTGTGTTACAAGCGGACCAATCCCGTCCCAGCGTTGCATCCCTTCAGCGCGGCGGACCCTGAAAGGAAACACAGCAGTGAAACACAGATAAGGGGGTCTAGTGGTCTGGTCTGTTGGGGTCTAGGGGGTCTGGGGGGGGTCTGGTCTGTTGGGGTCTAGGGGGTCTAGCGGGGTCTGGTCTGGGGGGGCCTGGGGGGGTTTGGTCTGGGGGCTCTGGTCTGTAGGGGTCTGGGGGTCTGGTCTGGGGGGGGGTGGGGGGGGTTCTGCTGTGGCCTGGGGGGGCAGGGACCCTCCTCACCTCCCCTCAGGAGCCCGCCACACAGCTGCGGCACTTGTAGAGCGTCTGGTCGTGGGTCCGGATGTGGTTCCTCACGTTGCGCAGCCTGAAGAAGTTCTTGCTGCACAGCTGCAGGGGGCGACAGAGAGGGGGGGGGGCCTGTGAGACCAGGTCGCCAGTGCCCTGGACCACCCACCTCCAGGAGTGGGGTAGCGAGGTACGGTGCGCTCTAAGCCTGGGTTCGCTGCGACACGACAGTCCATCTCTTTTAGCGTCGCTGTATCACCATGGTGACTCGTGCTCTGCAGGTTTGGTTGAGAGCATGAGTCACCATGGTGATACAGCGACGCTATATATATTATAGAATGTTTTTTATGAGCGATACAGGTTCTCATCAGACCTTATGTAGACGATGCTTACTGTTGCGCAGGTGAAAACATCTGCGATATATTTCTCAAATCGAGTGTATTTAAAGTGAATCCCTAAAATTATAGAATAAGGCAGGTTGGACGTTGCCCTTTGCATTTTCATCACTCAGCCTCATCACTAATGGCGAACAATTCTGCAGCTGGCATAGTTATGTTTTAGACAATATGCAGAATCTTTTCACTCATACAGTTTCACTATCGGTTGTTTTTTGCAGGCCTCCCTCGCCTTATTATGTGCACTGTGCTGCCCCTGGCTGGTATCTGATTACTCCTCATAGGAGTTCATCATGACTCTCTGTTCCTCTTGACTGAAACATACTGCTCTTGATCCATGCATTTTGTAAAGGTGAGTAAAATGAGGCGAATAACGCCCCTTGGAAACGGAAAAGGGCGTTGAACCTAAAGGGCAGAACCTGGATTGACCAATGGAATCCTAAGTGCGCTTCGTAGCGCCATGGAACTCTGATTGCGAGTTGCGTCTCTATCGATCCAGGTTTAACCATAAAGCCTGGGTATGTTCAGCAAGGTTCAGGGCACAGGTCACTAAAGGTCATCACCCACAGATACCCTACAAACCCTACAGCAACACAACCCCCTCACTCCAGTAGGGTGAGGAACTGTGTGTGTGTGTGTGTGTGGTGCGTGCGTGCGTGCGTGCGTGTGCGTGCGTGCGTGCGTGCGTGCGTGCGTGCGTGCGTGCGTGCGTGCGTGCGTGCGTGCGTGCGTGCGTGCGTGCGTGCGTGTGTCTGTCTGTGTGTCCCTGTGTTTGTCTCTGTCTGTCTGTCTGTGTGTGTCTCTGTCTGTCTGTCCCCGTCTGTCTGTCTGTCTGTGTCCCTGTCTGTCAGTCCCCGTCTGTCTGTCTGTCTGTGTGTGTCCCTGTCTGTCTGTCTGTCTGTCTGTCTGTCCCCGTCTGTCTGTCTGTCTGTCCCCGTCTGTCTGTCTGTCTGTCTGTGTGTGTCCCTGTCTACCCCTGTCTGTCTCTCTGTCGGTCTGTCGGTCGGTCTGTCTGTCTGTCTGTCGGTCTGTGTGTGTCTGTCTGTGCGTGTCCCTGTCTCTCTGTCTCTCTGTCTGTCTGTCTGTGTGTCTGTCTGTGTCTCCGTCTCCCTGTGTGTCTGTCCGTGTGTCCGTGTGTCCTCACCGGACAGGGCCAGTGTTTTCCCTCCACGTGTCTCAGCCGGTGCATGACCAGCGTCAGGCAGTCCCGGTAGGTGGTGTGGCACGTCAGGCAGCAGTGGGCCGCCCGGGGGTCCCTCAGCCCGGGGGGGGGCCGGGGGCGGGGCTTCAGCCGCGAGGGGCGGGCCGCCCCCAGCAGGACGCATCGGCGGCCGCCAAGGGCTCGGACCGGTGTCTGACCACACACACACACACACACACACACGCACGCACACACACACACACACACACACACACACACACACACACACACACACACACACACACACACACACACACACACACACACACACACACACACACACACACACACACACACACACACACACACACACACACACACACACACACACACACAGTTAGATGGTCTACTGGTGGTTGTGTTATGTGAGCACCTCCTCCGACTCTTAAGGGCCGCTCATGGCTCCAGGTTCACCGCGCAGACGCTTCGACGCGGTCCTGAACCTTTGTGGTTCTGCGTCGGGTTTTAGTGAGCGGACCAATCACAGCCCTTGCTGCTGCGTCGCCTCGACGAAGGTTACAATGTTTGGGAGGCGCACGTCCGGCCCCCGCGGTGGACGGACGGAGGGTCCGCAGGGACGTGAGGGGTCCGTCACCCCCTTGGGTTGGTGAACGCGGGGCCTAATCAGGCCTCCGTCCGTCGAGGCCTCACTGCGGCGGCGCCATTAATCCAATTTTTTAGCGTGATTTCGATTTTTAGCGTCAAACAATCATAAAAATAATATAATCTAGTTTTCGATTTCTTTTTGTTTTAATTATTAAATGTTTTGTAGAAAGTGCAGCTGGGTACATATCTGTACATTATTTTCTCAGTGACAAAGTGTTTTTTGGGAGACATGCTGAATAAATACAATAATACAATAAATACATCCCGTTTTCAAACTCAAAAATAATTGTTGGATTAATCGTGATTTAAATATTGACCAAAGTAATCGTGATTTGGATTTTTGTCGATAACCGAGCCGCCCCAGGGGACGGTCGCCCCTCGTACCTTTGGCGTGTCCCGCGGGGTCCTGGGGTGGGGGGCGGGGTGGCCCCGGTGGGAGGCGGTGCTGGTGGTCCTGGGGGGAGGGGCCCGGTGCTGGGTGGTGCTGCGGGGGGGCTGCGCCCGCACCCTCGGCCCCCTCCCCTGGCTCACGCTCTTCTCCACCCGCTCCCGCTTCACCCTCAGCGGGGGCGGGGCCGCGGGGGCCCCCCGGGGCCGCAGCACGCGGGGCTGGGGCCCGGCGGCGGCGAACTGCTCGCGGGACACGGAGCGCGTCAGGCAGATGTCCACCGACTCCTCCTCCCGCTTCAACCCCCCCGCCGGCCGGCAGAAGCTGAACAGGAAGCCGGGGTCCAGCAGCTTGATGGGCGGCTTGCTCCGCCTCTTGCCCAGGTCGGGGGGAGCGGGGCCCGGGGGGGCGGGCTCCGGGAAGGCCCCGTCCACAGGCAGGGGGTCGGCGGGCTCCTCCTTGATGACCCGGTACAGCGGGTGGCTGTAGAGGGAGGGGGGCGGGGTGGGGGTGGGGGGGGTGGGGGTGGGGGTGGAGGTGGGGGCCGAGGCCTCCAGCCCGTCTGGTCGGCCGGCCGGCGGCCCCGGGGGGCTCCCGTCGGCGGCGGGGGCGGTCCTCCCGGGGGGCCGCCTCGCCGCCATGTGGCGCGGCCGGGCTCCGGGCGCCGGCGGGCGGCGGCCGTTGCAGAGCAGCGCCTTCGCGGCGGCGTCCTCCCGTGCCGCTGGCCCGACGTCGTCACGGCGACCGTGCGGCGGGGGCCCCGTGATGAAGTAGTCCACCGGCTCCGCCTTGATGGCGGCGGCGGCGGCGGGGGCGGCGGCGGCGGCGGCGGGCGGCGTGCGGACCGGGGCGCCCTCCGCCCGCCGCGGGGAGCTCCGCAGCGCCCTGCCCCCGCACGCCGCCCGGGACGCCGGCGCCGGGGGGGCGGGCGCGGCCCCCCTGCTCCTCATGCTGCGCTCGCTGGGCGGGGCCCGCGGCGGGGCGGGGGCGACGGGCCGGTCCTCAGGCTCCGCCTTGACCCCCCTCTTCAGGAGGTGGCGGCGGGCGGGGGCGGCGCTGCTGTGGAGCGGCCCGCGGGCGAAGGCCAGCTCGGGGCCCGGGGCCCCCGGGGCCCGCGGGACCCGCCTCTTGGTCAGGGAGTAGTTGTTGGCCTTCAGCTTCCGGAGGCGCTTCTTCTGCCGCCAGCCGACCAGGTCCTGGGGCCGCGGCAGCAGGGCGGTGCGCTGCAGCCCCAGGACGCTCATCAGGCGGTACTTCTCCTGCGCCCGCTCATAGCCCCCCCCCTCCTCCTCCTCCTCCACCTCCTCCTCCTCCGGCGGCTCCTGCTTCACCCGGACGGGGCCCCCCCTGGGGCCCCGTCCGGGTGAAGCAGGAGCCGCCGGAGCCCTGGGTCGGGGGGCCCTCTTGTTCCTGCGGGGGCTCTCGGGCCGGGGCAGCCGCCTCAGCACCTCCTGGGCCGCCCCGGGGGTGGAGCGGAGGAGGCGGGTGTGCGGGGGGGAGGGGAGCGGCGAGGCGGCCGGCGGGAGGCGGGGGCGTGGCGGCGTGGAGGGGGCGGGCCTACAGGCCTTCTTACAGGACGGGGACTTGAAGTCCATGAGCTTCATCCGGGGGTGCAGGGCGCCGTTCCGCGGGGGGGTCCCGGGGGGCCCCCGTCTCGCCGCGCGGCGGCGGCGGGGACTGCCGTCCTCCATCGGGTCCTCCGCCGCGGGCGAGGAGAGCCGCTCCCTCTTCCGGTGGGGCCGGGGCCCGCCGTGGGGGAAGGCCCCGGCCGAGGGGGCGGTCCGGAGGCCTCTGGGGGCCGGCGGGGGGGCCCGCTGCTCCCTCAGCAGGGCGGAGCAGGCCTCCAGCGCGGGCCACATCCCCAGGTGCCGCGCCATGGCGCTGACCTCCTGCAGGTCTTCCGGCCGGACGCGCAGCGTGGACGAGTAGGAGAAGTCGAGCAGCGGCAGCAGGCTCTGCTCGCTGAAGCCTGGAGCACCAGAGAGGGGGGGGGGGGGTGTTAAGGGTGTGTTCCTCAATCCTCGGACGCCGGCCTTCAGAGTTGCACGTTTGACGTCACTTCCGGTCTCGGAGCGCTCATAGCGTTCCCGTTCGTCTTTGTGGTTGTGTCATGAACTTGGCTCGTCGTTGTTTATTGTTAGCTACATTAACCTCTTTAGCAAACCAGCCCGAAAAACAAACAACACAACTTTACATTGTATTGCACGCACAGCAAGACCATGCAATGTGGAAATTGGTAACCGAAAGAAATTAGCAATGTAATTTCGTGTGTAAGAGCATTTAAAATCAACATTAAATTGACCTACGTGGTACAAATACAAAAAAAAATAATCTCCTCGCGAGCGCAGCCGTTTTGTTGGGAGCGTCATCACTGCTCTCGCGCTGCGCTCAGATTTTCGAAAGATGAAGACGAAAGGAGGCGCGCCTTCGAGAAGTGCCGCAAGAATGCTTGGAGATCTTCGACTTTCGACTCGGAAGTCTGGCGTCGGAGGATTCAGGAACACACCGTGAGGCCAAAGTATACTCTGACCCTTCAACGTTCTCTGTCGGGATGTCAGATACGCAGGGCAATTCGCCGCCCGATCGATCTTATATGTTCCATAGCTTTTCAAATCTTATTTGGTGTTTTATTGGTCATTAATGTGCAAAGTAAACAATGTACAAAGTAATTAAGGTGCAAAGTCTAACCGGTTAGTGATTCCGGAAATTATTTTGTTAGAGGACCAATCACAGCCCTTGCCGTTGCGTCGACGGATAGATAAAAAATATTGGATGCGCACGTAAGCTACGGACAGGGTCTCCGCCAGGCTCTCCGGCGACGGAGAGGGCTCTGAGTGTCTAGGGTCAGCACTTTAAGGAGGCCTTAAGAAGGGAGGAAGAGTGTGAGGGAGATACAGGCAGCGAGGGGGGGTCAGTGGCTGAAGGAGGGGAGAGAGAGTTGAAGGTAGTGTGGATGAGAAGGCAGCGAGGGAGGAGTCTGAGATGAGGGGGGCCGGGGTGAATCACAGCATCCCTGGGCCATCGTGAGGCGTAGGGATACGACGAACACAAGAGGGAAGAGACACATCAAGTAGACCCTCCTCATCAAGCGGCCATCACCTACCAGGGCACCCTAACCACCTCACAGCCTGGGTGCTCACCGTCTGAATCTCATTCCGGACGTCATGTGGTTCTGTTTGATTCTACAACCTCTTTCGGTGACGTGAGGAAGGCCTGACTGGCCTCAGCCTCAGCCTGCACCCTCTCGGTCGATCAATAACGAGTTTGACGCGGTGGACGTACTTCTGTTCTTAATTATTCGAGCACACTGATGTGAGATGTTGTTGAAACATGACCCAGATAGACTTCAACCACCTCCTCTACTGTATTGATGTCCTTGCTGCGTTCTTCGTACTGTACTTCTGGGTACTGTAGTTCTGCGGTACTGTACCTCTGCATACTGTACTTCTGGGTACTACTTCTAGTTCTGCGTACTGTCGTTCTGGAGACCAGTGCCATGAGACCACTCTGATGGGCGCTGCGCTGCCCCCCTGAGAGGACTCACCGGTGAGGTCCACGTCGCCGCGGGCGTCCGCCTCCTTCTCGGTGAGCGTCTCCTGGAAGTACTCGCTGGCGGCGGCCAGCACGGCGCGGTGGGCCGAGAAGGCGTGGCCCTCCGTCCGCAGCGTGATGTCACAGAACAGCCCCGCCTCCCGCTGGCCCTGCAGCCGCCGCAGGACCTCGGCGCCGTGCGACGCCATCGTCATGGTAACGCTGCCCCCACCACGCTGGACAGAGAGAGAGAGAGAGAGAGAGAGAGAGAGAGAGAGAGAGAGAGAGAGAGAGAGAGAGAGAGAGAGAGAGAGAGAGAGAGAGAGAGAGAGAGAGAGAGGAGAGAGACGAGAGACAGAGACAGAGAGAGAGACAGAGACAGAGACAGAGACAGAGACAGAGACAGAGACAGGAGACAGAGACAGAGACAGAGACAGAGACAGAGAGAGAGACAGAGAGAGAGAGACAGAGACAGAGACAGAGACAGAGACAGAGAGACAGACAGAGACAGAGACAGAGACAGAGAGAGAGAGACAGAGACAGAGACAGAGACAGAGAGACAGACAGAGACAGAGAGAGGGAGACAGAGAGAGAGAGAGAGACAGGTTTTGATTACACCTCTATTTGTAATGTTAATCTCTTCTACTATTGTTCTTCATATGATGCTAAAGACCATCTTCTAGATAAAGGTTTTGCGGACCACATGGTTGCCCTCGTCAATCCCATAACTCTGAGACTGACAGCTGTCACCCTTGACCCCGGTCTCATCTGTTGGGGTGAAGAGTGACAGGTGTCAGTCGACAGCGTACACCGAGACTGACACCCGTCAACCTTCACCCCCGTCTCATCGGTTTGGGGGACTTCTCCTCGTGAGGGATCCTCCACCCTGCCCCCGTGACACGATGAGAGGACACCAAGGTGTAGCTTTACTGCACCTTCTCCTCTTCACTTTGCCAGTCTTATGTCTGAGTTAAATATAAAACGTGGGTCATTTCACATATCTACAGTACAGACCGGCGTGCACTGGAACTACAAAACCTGTCAACAGTTAAAAAACAACATGAGGATGTTCTGGTCTGCGGACGTTAACCGTCAATAAGAGTGGAGGGAACGCCAGGAGAACACGGAGGAGCTGGGAGGAGCTGGGAGGAGCTGGGAGGAGCTGGGAGGCTGTCGGGAGAGGTGCCGGGCCCGTGTTGGGATGGGAGGACAGGAGAGGCCAGCAGACCTCATGAGGCCTCTGGGGTCCTGGACTCACCTTGGGGTGCTGGACTCACCTGAGGTTTCTGTGTGCACTGGCACTCGGGACAGCCCAGGACGTGGTTCCGGATGTGATGGTACATGCCTGCAGGCGGAAGCAGAACCGGGATCACAATCTGTACGGCTTCTTTATTGAACAACGGTTCTTTAAGCCACTTGATCATCTCCCGTTAAAGACTAGGTTACAGATGACACATATACTATTGATGAACCTTGAACATTTGAAGATGATACCAGCCCAGACCCATTAGCCTATAGCATCACAACAAACTTGTAAAATTGTAAATGTATTTTAGCAAGCGTACAACAGAGACAAGACCAAACACAAGTGCCGACAACTCTTAACATTTTAGGGATTCATATGAGCCTGGATCCTAACTCACCCCTCAGCATCATGAGGAACAGATACTTCAGGGTTAGAGTCCCACTGTACTTTAGCCAGTGTTACCCTGAGGCAGTGAGACACCTCTACACAAGAACACCTGTGATGCGGGCAGGTGCCCGGTCCCTTACCGTCCCACCAGTAGTTCTCCGCCACGCACTTGTACGTCTCCTCAAAGGACAGGTGCCGCGGGCCGGACCGCCGCCGGTGGAAGGTGGACACCGCCTCGTGTCGCCGGTCCTCCGTCAACACCTCCCGGTAGTTGATGAAGCCTCGCTCCAGCTTCTTCCGGTAGAGGAGCCCGTCGATCACCTCGAAGTTGGGGGAACGGGGAGCGGGTCCCCTCCCGTTCCGGTCCCCAACCGGGTCTCCGTTCGAGGACGGGCAGAACGTCTCTGCACTTCCGTAGTGCGGGTTGTAGGTGCAATCGCCAGCCATTTTAACGAGCTCGGTTATCGTTTGCATGTATCCGGTGTCCCAAGGCCTACCGCCTGGAACAGACCTCCACCTCGGTGTCTCGGGCCGGACCTCCGCCCCCGTCCCGACATGCACCCCACGTGGGTCCAGGGGAGAGGGGTGACAGGACGGCTGTCCCGCTAGAGAACGCAACAGAGACCCTACACAGTTCCAACTCTAGAAGCCTAGTCTATTGAATGAGCGGAGGGTGGGGGGGAGACATGTTGAGACTTAAAGTACTGTCCTGAGTCTGGGTGTCGGTGGAGAAGCCTCCTCATGTGTACAGTCCTTGGTCATGCATCATGCATGGTTCCTCTCTCTCCGAGTCGTGGTGATTCCCTCACGTCCTACCACTTCAACAGACTGGTCATCGCGTCCTTAACGTGGTTGTCCTCTCGGGTCCAGACCTCATCTTCCCCCCAGGTACAGAAGGTTGTTGGCGTTTGTTTGGATCGCAGGCATATCGATCACAGCCTGATCGACTCTGGTCCAGAGAGCCTGGGAGACAACATCTAAAAGGCACAAAGTAACCTTTAGATCAGAGCAGTCACCTTATTAAAACAGGACCAGGCATCACCCCGTCCTCTGGGTCTACAGGGCGGGGAGGCGCTCTAACTCGGATCCTTTGGTTCCTGAGCGGAGCAGGAAGCGACCAGATGATGATGATGATGATGATGATGATGATGGTGATCCGTTCAGAGCCGCCGAGCAGCGAGGTGTCTCTGATCGGACCCGATAGGACGAGTTACCCGAGGAGGTCCTCACAACCGGGCCGAGAATACCCCGTCTGATCTCCCACATGGTCCATATCTTGTCCGTTTAACGTAAAGCCCGTCAGATGATCGTATAATCCCCCCAGAAATTAACTCGTAACCTTCTGTTTGTTACTAAGTAACAGCCGAACTGATGCCCGGTTCCCCGCCTTCAGACAAAGACCATTAGTAGAGGTTTTAAAGAGCCTCGTGTGCCCGCGCTGTGATTGGCTGTTAGAGCCGTCACTCACCGTGTCTTTTTTTCCACACACCAAGGTCGGTTGTGGGCGCAGAGTAGTAGAGCTGATGCTCAGGGCATTTGACTTGAGGATGTATTGCGTTAGGAAGGCTTCATCCACGATATGAAAGTAGACATACAAAAATAAGTACAAATACACCTTAAATAAAACGAAATAGCTAATTTGTTTATCACAGAGCACCGCATATCAGAGCTGCTGTAAATAATTTCAATTCCTTTGCTAATCACTGAAGTCTGCTGAATAAAAATATTTTTTTAAAATACAATGATATAAGATGATGTTAATGTAAAAGCTTTCGTTACGTACATAAGTTGCATAGTGTTTAAGGGGATCAACGAAACACTATATTCAATGTTTAAATTCTAAAATAAACATTCCCATTCAATATTCCTAATCAAGTAAAGGCAAATGTTACTGACCCCATCAGGGAAGTTACCCTCGTCGTAAAACCGGCAAGTAGAAGGAATGTTGTGACATAATTCGACCAGAGACCACGACCAGATCAGATTCGTTCTTTTAATGAGCTACAAGCGTTCAAGTAAGAAAAACACAATTCAAAATCCTCTTTTTACAAAATCTTCATAGCATGTCACGGTTATCCACACAATATAATACAGACGTTTGATTAAACAAACCAATAACACTAACGACAACAACTGAGAACAATCAGACATTTCATAAAGACAGTGGTGAGGCAAAGTATTTACCCCGCTGGATAAGAAAACAAACATAAACATCCCCTTCGGTGGTCTACACAACAACCTCAGACATTATCCTTAATCAAGTTCTTCCTAAGTACATCAGTTGCATGTGTTCATGGAGGCCGAAGAATCCACCCCCCCAACTCTCCCCCCAGTACCCCCCCAACCCTCCCCCCAGGCTACCCCCCAACCCCACCCCCAGTACCCACTCAACTCCGCTCCCCGCAGTACCCCAACCCCAACCCTCCAACCCAGTCATCCCCCAACCTCTCCCCCATACCCCCCAACCCTCCCCCAGTTACCACTCAACACTCTCCCATCAATCCCCAGTACCCAACCCTCCCCCCAGTTACCAACTCAACTCCTCCCAAGTGACCCCCCCAACTCTCCCCAGGAACCACCCCCAAACCCTCCCCAATACCTCCACTCAACCTCCCCAGTACCCACTCAACCCTCCTCCCAGTAGCCACTGGGAGCCGCTATGGCTTGGCGGCGTCCTGCTTGGGGGGGGGCTCGATGGTCTTGGGCCTCTTGGACTCGGGGGGCAGGCAGACTGGATCGGAGGGGGGGGAGGGGCGTTCTGTGGGGGACAAGAGAGACGATCACATGACCGGCGGCACCGGGAGACAATCACATGACCGGCGGCACCGGGAGACGATCACATGACCGGCAGCACCGGGAGACCATCACATGTACACAGAGAGCTAGGGTAAGGTGCTACACCAGGCTGAGTACTGTTTCTAAGTGCCAGGACGTACGACACACAATAAGTGAGTACATTAATTGGGACACATTATACCACCAGGTGTGAGTGTGGTTAACAAGCCGTTTGGAAAATCTGCTTCTTCTGACATCACCAGTGGGCGTGTCCCCCTAGATCAACGACGGATGGATGATCAACGTTTGCTCCAGTCCTCTGGGTAGGCTGATCTACCCAGCCCAGATCTAGGTGGACACGCCCACTGGTGATGTCAGAAGACACCGATTTTCAAACGGCTTGTAAGGGCTGATCACACCTGGCGGGATACCACGTCACCTCTAAGAGGATCATGTTTCCATAACGGCGCCATAGCTTGCTCCCCGTGGAGCTGCTCCCCGCGGAGCCGCGCCCCGCGGAGCCGCGCCCCGCGGAGCCGCGCCCCGCGGAGCCGCGCCCCGCGGAGCCGCGCCCCGCGGAGCCGCGCCCCGTGGAGCCGCGCCCCGCGGAGCCGCGCCCTGAGGGGGGGAACGCACCGTGCCGGGCCTTCTCGCTGGAGGACGGCGTGAAGAGGGCCGCCGGAGAGCGCAGCGTCACCGGGGTCAGGGACACGCGCCTGGAACACAAGACAGACCTCAGGACGGGAGGGGTCAGAGGTCACCGCTGACCGCGTGAGGGCCCCCCCCCCCCCCCCACACTGGAGGAACCCCAACACTGGAGAGACCCCCACGTCTTACATCTAGCAGACGGTTTGACTAACAGATAAAAGTACATTTGTCAGAAGAGGGAGAAACAACCACATGTTCAGTACAAGTGCTCCAACGACCACCTAGGGTACCCCGGGGCCCGTAAACAACAGACAGCTAGGGTAAGACGCTACACCATGCTAGCTACTGGTTCTAAGGAGGCTCTGAGCTGCCGTAGTGCCGTGGTGCTGCACTGCCCCACAGGGTTCAGTCAGTGTGTCAGGAGGGTTTAGCTAGTGTGTTCTTCAGACTAACATTTCATTTTAAACAGAACTATACAGACGCCTTAATATGCAAGATAAACAGCCTTCCCTTTTCAAACAAGAGCTGCTCTCAGCTCTGCACAGAGCTGGTGTTTCAACACCTCATGGTTCTGGTTCTGGTTCTGGTTCTGGTTCTGGTTCTGCCGTGGGGCGGCACAGGACTCGTGTTGGGGTCTCGCGGCAGCTGCGGCCCCAACACGCCCTCTATTGTCCCTGCGCCCGGGGTCTTTATTTGGACCCAGCGGGGGGCCGACCCGCCCCCGGGGCCGGACAGGGCTTTGTTCTCCCTGCCATCCAGGCTCCGGCGGTTTGCACCAGTCCATCATGTACAGAGGGGCCTTAAGCAGCCCCGACAGGACCTCTCTGCCCCCCCCCCCCCCCCACTAGTCACAGCATTGGAGTAGAGGGTTTGAATATCGACATGCTGCGTAGTGTCCTTGTTAGTGTCCTTGTTCTACGGCCCTCCTGATTGGGCCCTCCGTCTATTTTCCTCATCCTAGTGTCCTTGTTCTCATTTCCTCATTCCTAGGGTCCTCGTCCCCTCATTCTCATGTCCTCGTCCTAGTGTCCTCGTGACCTCGTCCTAGTGTCCTCGTTCTAGTGTCCTCGTTCCCTCGTTCTAGTGTCCTCGTTCCCTCGTTCTAGTGTCCTCGTTCCCTCGTTCTAGTGTCCTCGTTCCCTCGTCCTAGTGTCCTCGTTCTCTCGTCCTAGTGTCCTCGTTCCCTCATTCTAGTGTCCTCGTTCCCTCATTCTAGTGTCCTCGTTCCCTCATTCTAGTGATCTCGTTCCCTCATTCTAGTGATCTCGTTCCCTCATTCTAGTGTCCTCGTCCTAGTTTCCTCGTTCCCTCATTCTCGTGTCCTCGTCCTAGTGTCCTTGATAAGTATATATTATAATAACAGTATATTAAATATTGACAATAAAAGGCAGTAGGATGTGAACCCTGAACAGAGGCCAAAGCACCCTTACCTGGGAGTGGAGGGCCCCCTGGGAGTGGAGGGCCCCCTGGGAGTGGAGGGCCCCATGGGAGTCGAGGGCCCCTTGGGAGTCGAGGGCCCCTTGGGAGTGGGAGCCCGGGAGAGTTGGAGCCCTGGAGGCCCTTGGCTCCGGTGGGGGTCAGGGGCCCCAGGCGAGGCTGGGGCGTGGAGGGCGCGCTGGTGCTGCCGGGCGTGGGGGTCTGGGGGCCCTCGGCCGGGGCCCGGGGCCCCGCCGGCTTCCCCCAACCCTCCAGGGTGTTGAGGGTGATCCTCCGCGGGGGGGCCTTGCTGGCGGCGGTCGGCGTCCCCCGGCTCCTCTTGTCCAGCGAGGGGGAGGCCTGGGGGGTCGACGGGGCCTCCCTGACGGGCAGGGCCGCCGGGGCCACGGGGCCCGGGGTGGCGGGGGCCGGCTGCGGGAGCGGGGAGGAGGTCCTGGCTCCGGCGGACCTCTTGACCTTCTTCTCAGGGCCCGGCGTGGGGGGGGAGAGCTCCAGGACGGGGGGCTCCTTCAGCGGCTGGCCCAGCTCCCCCGGGGAGAAGGACACCAGGGAGCAGTAGCCGTCCGTGGACGACACGGCCAGGAAGAGGCCGTCTCCAGACCTGGACCGGGGAGACAGGGCTCAGAGCCAGGCAGGGACCCACACCCCAGAACCACCCCAGAGCCACCCCAGAACCACCCCCCAGAACCACCCCAGAACCACCCCAGAGCCACCCCAGAACCACCCCAGAACCACCCCCAGAACCAACCCCAGACCACCCCAGAACCACCCCAGAACCAGCCCAGAACCACCCCAGAGCCCACACCCCAAAACCACCCCAGAACCACCCCAGAGCCACCCCAGAACCAGCCCAGAACCACCCCCCAGAACAACCCCAGAACCACCCCCCAGAACCACCCCAGAGCCCACACCCCAAAACCACCCCAGAACCACCCCAGAGCCACCCCCCAGAACAACCCCAGAACCACCCCCCAGAGCCACCCCAGAGCCCACACCCCAGAACCACCCCCCAGAGCCACCCCAGAGCCCACACCCCAGAACCACCCCCCAGAGCCACCCAAGCCAACCCAGAGCCACCCCCCAGAACCACCCCCCAGAACCACCCCAGAGCCACCCCAGAGCCACCCCAGAACCACCCCAGAACCACCCCAGAACCCACACCCCAGAACCCACACCCCAAAACCACCCCCCAGAGCCACCCCAGAGCCCCCCCAGAACCACCACACCGGAGAGGCTTCTGAAGAGGTGCGCCGAAGACAACAAGATCAGAACCCGTACTCTCCGACTAGGCGCACTAATAGACTTGGTATTTGTCTACAAGCTGTTTACTGTCGTTATGTGGACATCTTCGTATACAAATAACTAGAACACAGCCTATGGTCGTTATCTAGAGCCCTATATGAGGTTCCAAACATTCAATCAGCTGGGGTCTAGAAAGGGTCTCCTATTGAGACCTAGGAGAGGAGTAGAGAGGAGAGGACAGGAGAGGAGAGGAGAGGAGTAGAGGAGAGGGGCTAGGAGAGGAGAGGAGAGGACAGGAGAGAAGAGGAGAGAAGTAGAGGAGAGAGGCTAGGAGAGGAGAGGAGAGGAGTAGAGAGGAGGAGAGGAGAGGAGAGTATGGAGTTAGAATCATGCCAAAACCCCACACACACACAAAACGCATGCGTTTTGTGTGCATTTGTGCGTGGATCAGTAAGGCGGAAAATTAGTGCCAAAAGTCACGTGACAATTCTTTGTCACGTGACTTTTGGCACTAATTTTCCGCTGACCGACGCACAAAACTTTTTGTTCCGTACTTGTAGAATTGTTTTGTACTTGAAGGAATTTGTTTTGTACGCGCAACTTTTAGTTCCCTACTTGTAGAAATATGTTTCTGAGTGTGTGTGTGGATCATTGTGCGTGAGTAAAACACCTTTTGTGTGTGTGTGGTTTTGGCATGATTCTAACTCCATAAGGGCTAGGAGAGGAGAGGAGTAGAGAGGAGAGGAGAGGAGGGGAGAGAGGCTAGGAGATGAGAGGAGAGGAGAGGAGAGAGGCAAGGAGAGGAGAGGAGTAGAGAGGCGAGGCGAGGAGAGAAGAGGAGTAGAGAGGCTAGGAGAGGAGTAGAGAGGAGAGAAGAGGAGTAGAGAGGCTAGGAGAGGAGTAGAGAGGCTAGGAGGGGAGTAGAGAGGCTAGGAGAGGAGTAGAGAGGAGAGAAGAGGAGTAGAGAGGCTAGGAGGGGAGTAGAGAGGCTAGGAGGGGAGTAGAGAGGCTAGGAGGGGAGTAGAGAGGAGAGAAGAGGAGTAGAGAGGAGAGAAGAGGAGTAGAGAGGCTAGGAGGGGAGTAGAGAGGCTAGGAGGGGAGTAGAGAGGCTAGGAGGGGAGTAGAGAGGCTAGGAGGGGAGTAGAGAGGCTAGGAGGGGAGTAGAGAGGCTAGGAGGGGAGTAGAGAGGCTAGGAGGGGAGTAGAGAGGGAGAGCAAGAGGAGTAGATGAGGCGAGAAGAGGAGTAGAGAGGCTAGGAGGGAGTAGAGAGGCTAGGAGGGGAGTAGAGAGGCTAGGAGGGGAGTAGAGAGGCTAGGAGGGGAGTAGAGAGGCTAGGAGGGGAGTAGAGAGGCTAGGAGGGGAGTAGAGGAGAGGCGGGGCGGGGCTGTACCAGCTCAGGTCGCTCAGCGTGTGGTAGTGGATGTTGGACACCAGAGCGAAGGGCAGGGTCTGCTGTGTGTCGTACAGGTAGACCGAGTCCTCCGACGCCACGGCCAGCACCATGCGGTACGGCAGCTGGAACACGTTGGGGAGCGCCTCCGTGGAGCCGTCTGGGGAGGGAGGGGGAGCAGGGGGTGAGGAGGAGGAGAGGGGGGCCCGGTGGGGGGCCCGGTGAGACGCCCCCCCCCCGCCCCCCAGTCTCTGAACCCAGACAGGGCCGCTGTACTACTAAAGAGACGGAGGGACTCCGTCACGTTATGAAGGGGGGTGGAGCTGTGCGTTGGGCACCTGAGGAGAGCACCTGTGCACCGAGCACCTGACCGACGTCGGCCTATCGACTTCCTTCAAGCTGATTTAATGGGCGGAGTCTTTTCCCCTCATGGCT
Source organism: Melanogrammus aeglefinus (assembly GCA_900291075.1). Lineage (NCBI taxonomy): Eukaryota > Metazoa > Chordata > Actinopteri > Gadiformes > Gadidae > Melanogrammus > Melanogrammus aeglefinus. Next base: position 42,741 of record OLKM01001863.1, read on the forward strand.
ACCCAGCCAATCGGGTAACCAGGCCACTCCCACCACGGCAACGCTGCCGATTGGCTGGACTTCCAGGAAGTACATAAAACAGGGAGGAGGGGAATCAGACCACGCCCCTTCAATCCAGAGCCCTTCCAAGACCGAGTTCATTCCCCGATGTTCAGTAGGTGTGTGGGGGACCCCTCAGTGAAGTGTGGTGGTCACATTTCTACGTCCTGTCGTCTGTCCCTAGCCTACAGTGCGGCATACTGCACTACCGTCCCTGCAGGGGGCTGTCTGTCCTGCAGGGGGCTGTCTGTCCTGCAGGGGGCTGTCTGTCTGTCCTGCAGGGGGCTGTCTGTCTGGCCTGCAGGGGGCTGTCTGTCTGGCCTGCAGGGGGCTGTCTGTCTGGCCTGCAGGGGGCTGTCTGTCTGGCCTGCAGGGGGCTGTCTGTCTGGCCTGCAGGGGGCTGTCTGTCCCACAGGGGTCTGTCTGTCCCGCAGGGGGCTGTCTGTCTGTCCCCCAGGGGGCTGTCTGTCTGGCCTGCAGGGGGCTGTCTGTCTGGCCTGCAGGGGGCTGTCTGTCTGGCCTGCAGGGGGCTGTCTGTCCCGCAGGGGGCTGTCTGTCCCGCAGGGGGCTGTCTGTCCTACCGTCGTCCTGCTTGGTCCTCAGCTGGAAGTAGACGGGGCAGCAGCGCACAGCCAGGGTGGCTTTAGACGGACAGGGCAGGTGGGCGATGGGCCTGAGGATAACAGTATCACGTTATTATTAGTATTATCATCATCAATATTATCATCATCATCATATTCATTAGTATTATTATTATCATCAATATTATCATAATTATTACCCTCATCAATATTATCATTATTATTATTATCATCATCAATATTATCATCGCTATTATCACGCTAGGCCAAACAAGCTAGCAGCTAGCAGCCCAGACGCTAGGCCCACCAGCCCAGACGCTAGGCCCACCAGCCCAGACGCTAGGCCCACCAGCCCAGACGCTAGGCCCACCAGCCCAGACGCTAGCCCCACCAGCCCAGACGCTAGACCCACCAGCCCAGACGCTAGGCCCACCAGCCCAGACGCTAGGCCCACCAGCCCAGACGCTAGGCCCACCAGCCCAGACGCTAGGCCCACCAGCCCAGACGCTAGGCCCACCAGCCCAGACGCTAGGCCCACCAGCCCAGACGCTAGCCCCACCAGCCCAGACGCTAGGCCAAACAGCTGATTTAGATCTTAGCTGAAGTCTGACAGAGTATAGCAACGGAGTCACCTCTTGAGGCTCTTCCTGGAGAAGACGTAGGTGGTGTTGGTGATGTTCTCCCCAGCCTCCACGCACCCCGCTGAGGACCAAGAACACACCTTATCATCATCATCCTCCTCAAGAAGACATGTTCAAACCCAGAATGACACCTTTATCCCCCTGTGTGTGTGTGTGTGTGTGTGTGTGTGTGTGTGTGTGTTTGTGTGTGTACCGGGGGCCAGCAGGAAGGAGCCGTCTGGGGTGAAAGTGAGGCGCCTGAAGAACGACCTCATGCTGTCGTCGTGGAACATCCGGTACGGCTTGGTCTAGACACACACACACACACACACACACACACACACACACACACACACACACACACACACACACACACACACACACACACACACACACACACACACACACACACACACACACACACACACACACACACACACACGCGCCAATAACTTACCATTGCTGTGATTTATTTTCTATAACCGCACACCTCTGCAACGACACGAGTCTAAGAGCCCGTTAACGTCGAGAGGAAAGTAACGTGTATCTTATTAGGTGGGCTCGGTGGAATAAACCACAACGGGGGGTCCCTCTATGACGGGGAGGCGTCCACCCCTGCTGAAATACATCCTTATTTAGTCCCTATTGTTCATGGATTATCATTAAGCCATCAAGCAAAGGGCTTCATTGCGGTGATTCCAGGCGTTGGCGCGCGTCTCCGCGTCACGATGCCGTGCGTTCTACAGAGCGTCGCCCCACCTCTCCGTCTCCGGGGGGCCCCGAGGTCATCTTGCTGACGCAGTACGCCTTCTTCTTGGTCTGAGTGCTGTACACCCGCATCACTCTGGGGGGGGGGGGGGGGGGGGAGAGGTCGTCAACATCCTCAAATAAACATGCACGTTGTACGTTCTTGCACTTCAAAAATGTTACGTAGCATTGTGTAGAGTCTTATCCTAGCTTGCTGGTCCTATGAACATCCTCACTGCGCCGACAGCGCTACATTGTTCATCTGTCTTCTGACAAATGTATTTATCCTAAGTCACTTTGGATAAAAGTTGTAGCCAAACACCCTGAATGTAAACGAACGCCCTCCTGCTATCCTCGGAGGGGGCAGGGGCGTGGCGGCGGGGGCTCCCGTACCTGTCGCAGCTGAGCGTGGCCACGTACTGCCCCAGGGGGTCCCAGGTCACCCCCTGCACGTAGCTCTTGTGGTCGTTAAATATGCTGATCTTCTGACCTACAAAAGGAAGAAACGCATGTCTTTTTTAATAACCGTGTATTATTAGGTTGACGACATGTTTCCATCGGGTGTAAATAACGTTGAAGTGCTTCTATTGCCACCATCAGATATCCGTCGACCAGCTGCCACGGACAGGGCTGCGATCGTGAATGTTTCTACGGGTCAACAGTTCTGATCACCAGCCCCCTGAAATGTGTGTGGCGCGCCAGGCTAGCTAGGTTGGAGTTTAAGGGTTGTCTTCTAGTGCTAGGTCCAAATGTGGATTAGCTAGCCACTTCTGCATTTTAGGCCGTATTGGAGGAATTTCCGATCCCGGCATCAGTATCAGAACAACTAACCAGAACCAGTTTAATATCGAACAGTAGACGCGCATGTCCCACCTTTGGCGACGTCCCACAGGATGGCGGTGTTGTCCACAGACCCCGACACCATGAAGGTTCCCTCGCGTGTCCAGGAGATGTCGTACACATCCTCGATGTGACCCCTATAAAGATTAAATACTAGTCAATACCCCTCAAGCAGAGTGGATGACCGTACACAAACAGGCCCGATGAAGTTTATCGAAAGTGAAGTAGGGCTGAACGATTAATCGAATTCCTCTGACACGGAATGTAATGACAGTGATAAAAGTAAATAAAGTGTGTTTTATTTCTGCACTTAAGCTTGTGTAATTTGTTACCGACTGGAGATCAGTTAGATTCTATTTTATATTTCTTCTACAGTTAAATAAAGATTTTATAACATCAATTAATAATCCCATTTCATTATAACATGGAGTCCTGGCCTACAGGAAAGAGAAGTTTATATGTTGGTTGTAACTAATGTCGTGTTGGTCATACTATAGAATGATTTATTACTTGTGTTTAGGGAAAATACAGAAGATAAGGAAGTTATCTAAAAATCGCAAACTAATGACAATCGCGATATCGCTCAAAAAGTAAAATGGCAATTCGATAAAATCCCAACCCCAATCCCCAAATCGTTCATCCTTAGAGACAGAGTAGAGGACTTTAAGTCTGGTGACCATGAATTCAGATAGGCCTGTAGTGACTGAAGGCGTCGGGCTGGGTGTCCTGACCTCAGGGTTTTGACCACGCTCCAGCTCTCCTTGTTGAGCAGAGAGTCGTCCTCCTCCTGGAACAGCGGCGCCGACTCGGGCTCCTTGAGGTCGTTGAGCTTCCACAGCAGGATGGCCGCGTCTGGAAACACGAGGACACCTGAGGGTCAGCACTAGGGCCCTCGAGGACACCTGGGGCCCTCGAGGACACCTAGGGCCCTCGAAAACACCCGAGGGTCAGAACTAGGGCCCTCGAGAACACCTAGGGCCCTCGAAAACACCCGAGGGTCAGAACTAGGGACCTCGAGAACACCTAGGGCCCTCGAGAACACCTGAGGGTCAGAATTAGGGCTCTCAAGGACACCTGGGGCCCACGAGAACACCTCGGGCCCTCGAGAACACCTGAGGGTCAGAACTAGGGCCCTCGAGAACACCTAGGGGCCTCCAGAACACCTGAGGGTCAGAACTAGGGCCCTCGAGAACACCTAGGGGCCTCCAGAACACCTGAGGGACAGAACTAGGGCCCTCGAGGACACCTGGGGCCCACGAGAACACCTAGGGCCCTTGAGAACACCTGAGGGTCAGAACTAGGGCTTTCGAGAACACCTGAGGCCCTCTGGTGATTATCTGTTCCGGCCCACAGGACGGAACAGATAATCATTTTCATTTTTTAATTAACCGTGGTCTTTTTTCTTTCTTTAAATGGACCCACAGCCGCGTCACGGGATTAAAATATGATGCTTGATGCAATAATTTCCCCAACCTCAATCGAAACATTACACATTTTGGCCGATCGTCCTCTTCAACGATACACACGCATCCCCCTGCCAGAGCGAGCCATCGCAACACAGCATCAAAGAGTTCAAGGAAACGCTCCTCGTCTTCTCGGTGCTGGTAGTGAATTCAAGTCTCTCGATGAGGAAACTCGGGGGGTCGTACCGTCGCCTCCGGAGGCCAGCAGCTCCCCGCCCGGGCTGAAGCGCACCACGTTGACGGCCTTGGTGTGTCTGGCAAGGTTGGAGAGGAAGTCCACCACCGCCTTCCCGTCGGGGCCCGTGTCCACGCGCCACACCTGGACCCCCACACAGGACCCCCACACAACACACGTCATTTCCCTTCTTGCACTTAGCTACGATTTTTCATGTTTACGCAATACACAAAAGTCATTGTACCGGTAGACCTCCATTTTGTTATCACGTTCTGTTTGCTGGTGTAAATGCAGTCTGTGTGCTTTTATGAGCAAAGACCATTCTGTAATAAACCTCATATATAACAGGTATAGTGTAGTTAGAGTCTAAATGTTATTCATATATTTTTACTGAACCTTTATCATCAATCTTCTTGCTGTAAAGATCATGTCCATTTAACCAACAGAGCATTCAACTTTAATAAAGGACTTTGACATACAGCTAATTTAACTAGGCAACATGCCATTCAAACCATACACAATCATTCGATCGACCGATAGATAGTGAGTGGTATCCGACAGCGATGCATTTAGATCCAACTGTTGGTTATCCTCCTCCTACTGCACCTTACCCTGACTGTGGTGTCCACCCCGGCTGTAGCGAGGCGGAGGACCCGTCCATCTCCGTGATGCTGGAAGTCCAAACTGTACACCGGCTCCTTGTTGTGCCAGGCGATCTCACACGTCACCACCTTCATCCTCGTATGTCTTGATGCCCACTTTATCGGAAAACAAGAGAAACGAACGGCAGGTCTCAAATTAACAGTGGGGTCGACGGGACTGGTCCACTGGACAACGGGGTCGCCAGGCCTAAACCCTGGACAGCTCAAAGCCCTACACTAGAATGGATAAGGAGCTTAAATCCTTACACTAGAATATGGCCACCAAGCCAGAAGAGACCCTCTGGTCACGACCTCCATCAACGTTGTCATGTATTAACATCTTACTTTCCAGTAGTCCGTGAAGAGTCCTGGCCCTTCCGGACACTGAAAGGTGGGTTCAATCCCTTCCGGACACTGAAAGGTGGGTTCAATCCCTTCAGGACACTGAAAGGTGGGTTCAATCCCTTCAGGACACTGAAAGGTGGGTTCAATCCCTTCCGGACACTGAAAGGTGGGTTCAATCCCTTCAGGACACTGAAAGGTGGGTTCAATCCCTTCAGGACACTGAAAGGTGGGTTCAATCCCTTCCGGACACTGAAAGGTGGGTTCAATCCCTTCAGGACACTGAAAGGTGGGTTCAATCCCTTCAGGACACTGAAAGGTGCAACGCTTCACAGATCTCTGCTCAGACCGGACCGACGGAGATCTTTGTGAACCCAAAGGCTCGTCGATACAAATGAGAATGAGCCGAGCAGTGCAGAGAGGTGCAACATGGGTCAGTCTATCACCATTTAACACCAGCAGAGGTTGCTGCAGATTAGACGTATATCCTCAGAAGAGGGCCTGAGGTGGAGATATTAGAGACTAAGAGGACTCCTGTTTACGGTATGTCGGGTTGTCATGTCTAGAGTTCACGGAAACGAACGTCGTTTTGGGCTAAAATGCAGAACCACCATACAACATAATTAACAACATAATACATACCCTAATAACATAATACACACCTTTTCTCCGTCCACTTGATATTGTTGGTGTCCGTTCCCTCGTCCAGCGGTAAACAGATGAAAACTTCAGCAGCTTTCCCGCGTAGGATTTACTCTGAGCTTCCTGTTGAAGTCCACGTGATTGGTCAGAGTACAGGATGGGGAGGGGCTGAACGTCTGATTGGTCAGTGTGCAGGCGGGGGCGGGCCGGAACGCCTGATTGGTCAGGGAGCGCGTTATGGGTATGATGATATACTTATGTAAGGGACGGGATAATGCATATAACGCCGGATAATGACCGGCGTTATATACGTATCCCGCTTATTACACGGCTTCAATGCCAAAACGAAAAAATAACTTCACACACTTTGCCTTTTTATAATTTATTTGTTACCATTCGTAGTGTTGATTGGCAGAGAAATGGTTCCCCAAAGACGTTGACGTCGCTTAGCAACCGAATACGCTGGGGTTGATAAGTTACCGGACTACTCGCAAAAGACGGGAATCAGATCATTTATACAAAAATGTACCGCCGAACGTTGGGAAGGCCCATGTAAGTGAACGGAGCATTCTACAGCATTAAGATGAGCCGTGTAATAAAATAATAATCATAGTTAAAATTGTAAGCAGCAAGTACAACCGACAAGTCAGAGCAGACAACCTGCCGGGGTAATGCCCTCCTCCCAGCCAATCAATACAATGTAAAGTTGTGTTTTTTGTTTTTCGGGCTGGTTTGCTGAAGAGGTTAATGTAGCTAACAATAAACAACGACTAGACCATTTCATGACACAACCACAAAGACGAACGGGAATGCTCGGAGAACGGAAATGACGTCAAACAGGCGCCCGAGGATTCAGGGACGTCACCCACTCAACAAAAAAAAATAAAGGCGGTTACAGTTAAATAATATGTGATCCATGAGCGCCAAGCAGCGCTTTCACCGGAGGCGGAGAAGGTAATTAGGAATCAATATCTTAAACACTAACCTCATACTAGAGATATTGTCAACCGATAACCTTAACGAATGTTCTATGAACAATGTTGACTTCATCTCCTCCCTCATCTCATCGTCATCCCATCCGCTTATCCGGGGTCGGGTCGCGGGGGCAGCAGCTCCAGCAGGGGGCCCCAGACTTCCCTTTCCCGAGCCACATTGACCAGCCCTGACGGGGGGATCCCGAGGCGTTCCCAGGCCAGTGTTGAGATCTCTCCACCTAGTCCTGGGTCTTCCCCGAGGTCTCCTCCCCACTGGTCGTGCCTGGAACACCTCCCAAGGGAGGCGCCCAGTGGGCATCCTTACCAGATGCCCGAACCACCTTAACATAGCTCCTTTCTAAGGAGCAGCGGCTCTAATCCGAGCTCCTCACGGATGACTGAAGCCAGCCACCCTCCTGAGAAAACTCATCTTGGCCGCTTGTACCCGTGATCTCGTCCTTTCGGTCATCATCACCCATCCTTCATGAGTCAATGACCATAGGTGAGGATAGGAACGGAGACTGACCGATAGATCGAGAGCTCTGCCTTGCGGCTCAGCTCTCTTTTCGTCACAACGGTGCAATAGCGAACGCAATACCGCTCCCGCTGCTCCGGTTCTCCGGTTCTCCGGCCAATCTCACGGATTTAGATTTACTAACCCTTTAGTATATTGTGGTTCACGTAGAGTCACGACGACCGCAACCGTTACCGGTTACCCGCCTGCTAGGGCCTAAACAAATGTTTTGTTTGGTTACGGTTTCCGACCGACTCGGTCAATTTATGTGCGACCCAAATTATTTTATGAGCTTGGGGAAAGAAAAAAAAAATGTTTGATGCAAACTATAATTCCGTTTTTGTACAGCACCTCTTCATTCTGTACAAGGATGAGCGCATTCTCTCGTTTTTAAATGAAAACAACCTACCTATCATTCGCTGCCGCTGGAAAAAATAAAATAAATTCCCTACCTACCCATGACCTCAACTGACAACCCACAGGAACCAAACTTTTTTTTTTTTTTTAGGCCTAGCTCACCGAAAGTTTGTTTTATTTGGTTATACACAGTTAAACATGCAATCGATCTTGTTAGGTTATACACAGTTAAAAATGTCATCCGTCTTGTTAACTAGGTTATACACAGGTAAAAAATGTCATCCATCTTGTTAACTAGGTTTAGAAATGTCATCCATCTTCTTAACTAGGTTATAAACGCTTAAAAATGTAATCCATCGTGTTAACTAGGTTAAGGATTTATACAAGGTTAAACATGTCATCCATCTGTTAATGTGATACACAGTTTAAAATGTCTCCCAAGAAAATAAAATTAGGATGAGCACCTTTTTTTGGGGACCTATATTTAGACTAATACCACATGCATTGATAACTTAGGAATCTGAGATATGTAAATTGTTAACAAATATTTGCAAAGACATTATTGTGATATCTAAACTGGACACGTTGAGATGGTGGGTTCATTTCATTACAGTTATACTTATCAAACTAGCAGAGTTATATATTTACAAGCTATATATGTTCTCTTTATGCATCAAATTATCTTTTATTAGGAGAAGGAATCAGCAAGGTTGCTAGCAAGACAGGTGGAGGAACAGGGCCACAGGGGAGGACTTACCCATGGTTGGGTAGTTTTAACAGTGTAGCAGACTACGTTTAGAGCTCTTATTCTATCTATCTATCTATATATAATATAACGATAACAAGGTGTTTAAATCAAAGTATGTTAGTTAATACCTTTAACTGCACTGCAAACAATTGCTAATTAGTCTCCTAGATAATGTAAAAACTTTCAAAAAAATAATTATTAATGTCATGAAGATCCTTTCTTAAAAAATAAGTTGTAGATTATAATGCTGATTGTTTGGAACACAGAGACAGTTGGAGGGAAAAGTTATTAAAATGTAGTTTAACTAGGCAAACTACATTATCAGTTTTATTAGTATTAGCAAACTACATTATCAGAGATGGACAATATATTCTCTCTTTCTATTAAGAATGCAGCCAGCAGGTAGTAGCAGGCCAGACGAAGCAACAGGTCCACAGCTAGGTCCTACAGTGGTTTAGTAGTTATGAGTGTAGACTACGTTTAGGCTTTCATACTGGGGTGTTTTTGACCATAGAGTTCACCGAATGGCATTATACAGAGTAGCTACATTTGTAATGTTTTTTTAATTACATTTTCTCAGGCGATTGGTAAAGGTCCACATGCCAGGAAGGATGAAGACGACACGTGACCGTAGCAGTGACAGTGAGATTGTAAATGCAGTTCAGAAGAATTTTGAAGATGTGATTATTGTTTGGGACAAGCAATGTCGGTTTCAGAATAGGCGATCATACTTTCGGCTCTTGACTGTACCCAAACAGTAATCAATATTTTATTTCCCTAATATAAAGTCAGATTCTGGGCTTAGCCTTCAATGTCTTAAAATTGGTTTCAAAAGTATCCTAGCAAATTATGTTTGTAAAGTTAAAAGCTGTTACAGCTAAGGTCAGGCTCAGAAAATATTGCAATACTGTATATGAGCTTGAAAAGAGAATACATTTGGTCGTAATCGAGCGGTATACCGTTTTAAATAGTTTGCACCCATGTGTGCAGCATGTGTTTTGGTAGAAAAATAATAATAAAACGCCCCAGATGGAGCTGAACCACCCACACACACTGCGGCGTTATACTGCAAGGATAACGCGGAAAGCACAACTGTCTCACGGACACCGCAGTCCACCGCTGACCACACAGAGCTCCACACGGCCACACAAACCAGTCCACCGCTGACCACACAGCTCCACACGGCCACACAAACCAGTCCACCGCTGACCACACAGAGCTCCACACGGCCACACAAACCAGTCCACCGCTGACCACACAGCTCCACACCAACCAGTCCACCGCTGACCACACAGCTCCACACGGCCACACAAACCAGTCCACCGCTGACCACACAAGAGCTCCACACGGCCCACACAAACCAGTCCACCGCGCTGACCACACAGCTGCCACACCAACCAGTCCACCGCTGACCCACAACAGAGCTCCACACACGGCCACAACAAACCCAGTCCACCGCGCTGACCACACAGCTCCACAACAACCAGTCCAACCGCTGACCACACAGAGCTCCACACGACCACACAAACCAGTCCACCGCTGCGACCACAACAGAGCTCACACCCACACAAACCAAGTCCACCGCTGCCCAGACAGAGCTCTACACAAACCAGTCCACCGCTGCCCGTTGGTCGACGCTCAGACCACCTCAGAAGAGGTACTCTGACGTCACCAAAATAACATCCCCTGCGTTCGCAGCAGAGTGGATTCAGTGGACATTCAGTGTTTTGGGGTGAATGGCAAAAACATAGGATTTTTACGATCTATAAAATTTGGGGCTTATTTCAGTATCAGTGATCAAATGGCAATAATGGCGCATTGATTCGTTTTTTTATGGTTTAAATTGCTCTTTATATATTGATCATTGTTATGAACAGCACACAAACCCCACAATCAGCCACACAAACCCCAAAAATAAATAACATGGCTACAGATATGACTACACAAAAAAAAGAACTCTTTCCCATCTTACCAATAAAATCTATGTTATGTTTCATACAATTAAATCTACAAACAATTGACATCAACAATATATATATTTTCATTAGGGCTGTGCAATGATTAACGTTTTAAACACGATTCATCGCATAGTATTTGAGTTAACTCGCGATTAATCACACTTTCAAAATTATATTTTAAATCCACTTCAATTGAAGTTAAATTAGGTTATCAAATGGAATGACACATTATCATTCATACCAAATGTACTTAATAAGCAAAAACTAGACCAAGTGATCTTGAGAGTTTTATTGACTCACTCAGTGTGGGTTGAATATGAAACTTATGGAACACAACAGATTTTGGAACTGTAAACGGGCAGTCACTTACTGCAAGTGTAATTGAATGTAAAGTAAGTGGAACTAAAAACCACAATTATTTCTGATATGAATGTTGACATTCTGTGGGCAAAAAATAAATAAATGAGAATAAATAAAGAGAACGTGCATTAATGCGTTTTGTATTTATTGCGTTAAAATAATATTGCATTAACGCATTATTAACATGTTACCTTGCCCAGCCCTAATTTTCATTTCTGATTTATTTATGGAGACTGGTCTGAGACCAAAATCTTTTTTACATCAGGTTCCTTACAAAACAATATTTAGAATGACATTTTCAAAACAAAGAGTAATCAAAATATGAGCAGTTTACATTATTATAATCATAAAAGAGGTTATAAAGCTGGAATCAAGACGAACTCCTCCAGGCCGAGGTCATCCAGGAGCCTAGCTAACTACTCGGTATATCATAGCTAAACGCTGTCTTTGCCAAAATTCAAAAGGTGCCTGTGGGACTCTGAAGGTCACTGAAGGTTGTGACCTTGCTTTACATCTAATGACCAGCCTGGAAGGCAGTGAGGTGAGATAGGTGGGGTGTTAACCCCAAACAGCTTTGTTACCAACATGGGTCAATGGTACTGCTGTGAAGTAGGACCATTACTACGGAGGACCTGTTCCAATAGCTCCTCAATGCACTCGTAGTTCACTTGGTCCAGTTTAAAAGGTCAGCCATTTTTTTTTTGAGCTCTGTCAGACTGTTTCAGAGTTGAGGGGAACAGAAATAAAACAATACATATTGTGTACTTTTTAAAAGGACGCAATTAATACCAATCAATAGATTGATTGAATGAGAGAGACTGACCTTGACTTGTTGTTTTCACATTCAGCAGAAATGGTGGCTTTCTCCTCCTCCAACTGCTTCACCTAATGGGGAATCACATGGTGTTTAAAGTTCGAAGTCAAATTAACAAGTCTTGTTAATTTAATTTGTATAAAACTTCCGGTTGCGGTCTGAAAGGTCTTCAAAAGCCTTCTCACAATCATTCTTTTCGCATTTCCAGATGCATTGCAGCAGAATTATTGCCCTCACCTCAGGTTCAAATTTTTAGTACCGACAGTCAGGTACACAGAGAAACTGAGGACTAAGTTGGGCACTGAAAAGCAAAAAAAAAAAGCTGCATCCTACTAAATCAAACTAGCATACCTTTAAGAGCAGTTTCTCAATCTCGTTGCTGCTTCTCCCCAATCTACACGTCAAGTCTTCAAAATGCTTTGCATGTTCCTGGTTATGGCGGGAATGGGTCTCCAGTAACGCCTCTTTTTCCCTGCTCAGCTTCTCTGCCTTCTCTCTGGCTGTCTGACAGTCTGCACACTGCTTCTCCAACTCTAGTTGTTTATGGAGCTCCTTGACACTCTCTTTGAAGGAGTCTCTCTCGTTGGTCACAGACTGCAGAAGCTCCATGAGCTGGTCTTGCTGTTCCTGGGCCTGGATGATGCTAATCATTCCCTCATTCATCACTTGAGCTCCATCGTTAGCCGCTGTGCTGCTGTTCATCTCCTCCTCATCCTTCACTCGTGGCCCTTGCACCTGGGTGCTTTTGTCCCTCATCTCCTCCGTGGCATAATTTCCTGTAGATCTTGCCTCCAAGGCTGCATGACTGAAGGCCATCTCGTAAACGGGAACCTTCGGGTCACTCTCTGTCTTCACTCCAACCGGGTGCAGGGTGGGCTCTGTCATTCCAGGAGTACTGCTGCCCGCCAATAGGTCGTCGTCAATGTTTAAGTCCTTGCAAGGGACAGGGGTTGGCGGGGTCGTGGAGCTGCTCAGGCTCATATCTGGGACTAACTTTCTCTTGAGACCATCCAGCTTCTGTCTTTTGGATTGGTTTTGTGGAGTCGTAGGCTGCAGCCTCTTCAGTCTGGAGTTCAACAAACAAAAATTAAGATTTTCCAAGACAATAAAAAGAAAAACATGTGGGGGGTAAAAAGCAATCACATACCTTGAGGGGGTGAGAGAGAGAATACATCTGTTATTATTGGCTGACTGCTGCTAGTGGGACACACCAAATGCTGAGAAAGAAATGATGAAAATATATTACAAAGAGAAAGAAGGTGAAGAAACAACAGGTAGGTAAATAAAGTATGTACCACCCAGATAATACAAAAACACATTTTACCTGAAGCGCCCTTTCCTGGTGTCTTTGGTGTGTTCGGGGTGGAGGTCTTGTTGTCATGATCAAAAGTTAGTTTTAGTATATCGTAGAAAGACTATTTACACAAGATATAATTCAATATGTAATTCACTACATGAGTTAAATATTTATATCTGTAATCTGTAAAAAGTCAGGCAGAACTAGAAACGACACCACCACCATTTTTCTCCACGCCCTCTCCTCCTTCAGTCTGCCGAGGGCCTCGGCTTTCAATAGAAGCTCGCGTTGCCTCTTCTCTTCCTGAAACTAGTGGACACGTGATGAAAAGACGTGATGAACAAAGACCATTTCTCAACTAACTGTTTTCAGGTCTACCTATAAGTTTTTTGTCTTTTATGTAATTAAACATTCATCCATTATTATGATAGTGGTAAAAGTATAAACATCAATATTTTTAATTACCATGTATTGTTCGAACACAATAGTACAATACAGTATAATATGATTTATATCTTAAGACATTTTCTTCACCTTTTTGAATTCTTTCATCTCTTCTTCTTTCCTTTTTTCCTCCTTCTCCCTGTGAACATAAACAATACATTAACCAGAAACGCCAAATACCCCATACAGGTGACATAACCATAACCTCAACAAAGGTTGAGATTGTTTACCAGGCTAAGTGAAGAAGTAATGTTAAATGAGATGCCCACTGCTACTGTATCTTATAGGTCTTGGGGTTTGCGGGCTGCTCAGAATCAGAGTCCTCTGGCCTCTTCCATCGTCCTCCAGACAGCCTCCTGAATGACGGGAGATATGAATGTATAACGATATCAATGTTAAAACGATGATTGTGTCCCCTACAGCCAATTGTTGACTCCCAAATTAAATGAAAAGTGCAACAGTTGATTTGCATTTATTGTGGTTGTGGATGCATATGGACTAATTTCAAGAAAGACACGTAGATGTCCCATCTATGCTCAGTAGATGCTTTTATCCAGAGCGACTTAGTTAATTAGTTTAGATTGGCATTAAGGCATCTTGATGACCCAAAAGACCTCTTGGTCAAATCAGCCTACATGCAATGTGTCGACATCGGGGATCAAACCCAGAACCTTTCAGCTATCTGACCTGAACTGAGGGTCGGGGTTCATGTAGCAGAACCACTCTTCAGGAAGTTTATCCTTGTTAATCCCATCCGGGAGCCTCCGCCACTGCTGACACTTGTCACACTGGGCCCAGTTCTGATCCGGGCGTTTTCTGTTGAACATTGGTACACAGAACCCCTCAACAACGTCCTCATAAGAGCGTCCAGTGACAGTAGACAGCATAAGGACACTTAGCTTGACAAAACCACAAGTATCACAGTATGAGGCAGCAGTGAATGAATGCAGTTAAACAGGTCAAATGAGATACATCTAGCTGCAGCCATTGCAAGATCAAACGGCCAAACTTGGACCGTATGATGACGATACGCGATCTTATTGGGGACTTACTCTTTCCTCCTCAATGGGTACGTTGTGTGCTGCGCGGTTTGCTGTTCTTTCTCTTAAACCGCAAATTTTCTTTTACAGTATTCTTCCACTTGGTTCCAACACTTCTGATAGTGTTCCTGTAAAACAAACAAAGAAAATGTCAGACTTGTGTCTTGATAAGAGGGACAGTGTTAGTGGTTGGGGTGGTTGACCCGAGGTTCTGGGCTCAAACCCCAATATCAACAGTCTGCATGTAGGCCACTCTTGAGCCTGGTTCTAACCTCTTCCAGCTCATACAGACCCACTGATTTCACTGCTTTATTGCTTTGTGGAAAAAATGGCTGCTAAATGCCGATGATAAATGTCACAAATGAATTCATGACTGTGAACTCATAATTGATGATCATCCCCATTCTACAGGCCTTACCTGTTGTACTTATCAGTGTTGTCAAAGTCCTGCTTTCGTTGTGAGTCGGTTCCAGAAAATTACAATTCAATCACACCAATGACTCCCGATGCCTGCTTGCTTGTTGCTAGCCTGTTAGGAGCACATATACCAATGTTCTACCAACACAAAACACCAAAGAAATGAATAATAGGAATAAAATATAGTTGCAAAGCAACCACGATGGTATGAGTATGATTGGTGGAATATAATGAATACATGATGGTTGACATAATTTGATTGTCATGCCTTGTGTCAAATAATGGATGGTTGAGGTCTTGACTTGACTACATGGATATGTATACTACCATGGACAGATGAGATTATATTTTGAGAAATATGTATTCCGTTAGTGGAGGTGTGGTGAGCTGGGTTGGTATGGTAAATTATGGCATTGGTATGCCTTTAAAAAACGGGAGTTAATGTTTATCAGAAATTAAATTTCAAAACAATCACACCAACCATGTTTCTAAAAGCATACTTTGCCAAACAACCATCGTCAAACAAATGTTTGCGGCATATACATGTGTACAGCCACATTGGAGAGAGGCCGCGGTTTAGAAAGGCAACTTCAAAGATGGCATCCATTCTTTTTCAGATATAGAACTGGGTATACTATGGAATCTACCCTTTTGTAGCCATTTGACAGCCGAGCCTATATGTTTTTGACGGCAATGTTAGAGCTGTTAAAACATCTGAGAATATCTTATATTTCTCTTTAAATTGTATACCTTCTGCCGTCTTTAGCCTTGTTGGTATGAATTCCACATCATATAGTCCCACAGTCACCTGGTACAATGTCTGCCCGAGTTGAAGCTTTAACCATATCCGACATCAAAAGTGTGTTGGAGTGTGAAGTTAGTCGAGTTGTACCCATTGCATTTAATCTTAAATGATCTGACCATATGGGTCAGACTCTGAAAGTTGTTCATCATGATGATTGGTGCATGTATAACAAGTTGCAGCCTGTTGAGTATGTTGCACTTCAAAGGCTTGTTTTTGCGCCACCTATTGTTCATTCTAGACTATCCTAGTGCTCCTTAAAATCCTTACTTTTGACCATTTCGTTTTCGAGATATATGGCTGATTTTGTCAGGAAAAATAAATAAAATAAAACTAATAATAAAGATTACAATAGGGTTCCTAGGTGTTTGTAGACCCTTAATTGAAAGGCACCATATTAGACTAGTCATGTCGCCACATGTGAATTTTCAGAAGCAAATAGTCTGGTTGCATGCCAACTCCTGCTGACAATATTCCCAGGAGCCTGCTGACATGCTAAATGCCACCCGTTTGCCAAGTTCCAAGTCCCTGGGCCGCTTTGAAGCAAGACTTTAGATCGCTAGAACAACGGGGCTGAATCATTCTTGTTTGACTGCAAGTTATGGGCACCCCCTGTCGCCCTTTACTTTTTCCTTTACTTTTTGAAGACCTGCTGACAAGTGGTTTCTAAACATGTACCAACTTAGACTGCTCTGAATCGTTCAACTTCGGAATGGTTGAAGTTAAAGTTTTTATTAAAAAAAGAAAAGTGCGTTGTTTGGTGTATAAAAGTAGCACTGCACTGATATATGCCCGACATTTAGGTAGGGGTCTGGTATTTATATAGCCTGGCACCGCCCCACCTACCGTCACGACCAAACGCTATGCGATTGGTTATTGGGCAGTTCCAGACCTTCTGTACAAATGAAATGAAGTACGATGGTCTGGTAGGACCAGGCTAGTATTTATAAGGAGTGTGGGACAAAATATCAATATAATAATAATAAGTATATCATGGCCCCTTCTTCGTTGTGAATAATTTATTATTTATTTTTATGCTTTATTCATAAAGAGTTAGACAGGAAATAATTGCCCCATAAAATCGATATTTTTCTGAATAGAATAAGGCGCTCTAACAGATTCCCTGCTTCTCGAGGTAGAAGGAATCTGAACGGAAGATTGACTAACCAAAGACGAGTAACTGAAAAAACTCAGTTTGGACCGTGAGTAAAAAGACAGAAATCCAGCACTTTACCCTTTCACAGTCATTTTGTATTCATCGTTAGACAAATATCTCGTGAAGTATCGTTTTGTCTAACCATATATATTAATTATTGCAGAATGTCCGTATCGCATATTATCAGTACACGGGCCATGTATCGCGTATCAGTATCGTGGGTACCCTGTGATTCCCAAACCTAGTATTGATACCTCAAAAACGTTTGGAGGAGGATAATAAGGAGAGAGGAATAAAGAAAAATAGAGAGGAATAAGAATAAAAATAGAAGACACATGATAACAAAAAGTGTGGCTGGCTTTTGCAACCAGACTAATTATTGCAACCCACACACACACTCACGTTTAGCTGACAGGCCGACACGATGATACGCCTTGATGAGTGCGGTTCTTGTGGTACATCATGAGGCCATAATGCTCCTTGCTCTCGTGTTGTACCCAAAGGTGATGGGGATTTTTGTTTTCTAGAACCGGAACCTAAGGAACAATCTGGACCAGAAGAACTGATGTAGAATTCTCCTCCATAGAATTAAAAAACATTTTCATGCATATAAATAAACCAAACACCACACACACACACAAACCCTCAATCTGGGGGCTCTGATTTCCCTCACTCCATAACACATAACCAACAACCAATAAACACTAGCTCCTAGCCTTCCCTTAACAAAGGCAACCATGCTATAAACTGGAGTTGATTCCCAGACGCTACACTGTGTAGCAGTCCACCGTTACCGGGATAAAGGCAGAGAATGAATCAAGTAAGACCACTTTTACTGATCTCTTCTTCTGCAAGAAGAACCATGAACGTTTGTGCACGTAAAGGATATACGACAAAAAAAGGCCTGTACACATTCTCTTGCGATGTGGGCCAGGCTCTTAGAGATGAGCTGAAGTCTTCACCCTTCTGTCCCTCGAATGTTGATTCTGCATACGAGGCTTCATGTAGAGGACGCTGCAGTATGCCTATGGTTTAGTATAGGTACAAAACTTAATTCAACCCTTCATTGATACAAGTATGCATATCCCTAACACAGCAACAACTTAACGTATCCAATCTAGTTGCTTTTTAGTCAGAAAAAAGTCTTAGTTATCGGTAAATGATTAAGTACATAACATTTTACAATTGCACACATCTAGTTTTTCTTGAATCCTCATTTATGTATGGTGTTCAACTGTGGTCTCAGAAATACCGTCATCTTAATATTTTCATGAATTAATATTGCATCATGAAGGTCTGAGCCCTTACTCTGAATTTGGTATGAGGGTCCTATGTGTACCATGCAGTCAGCTGAGGTCGCTGATACTTACACGCAACGAGTATTCACTCTCAGGGACTGAATAGTCTTGTCGCCCTGGTCTTGGGTTTGGTTCAGTCGTTGATTTAAGGACATCAGAGGGAATGCGGATATCATAGCGATCTGTGGTGAAATCAAACTCCATATTCCCTGCAGTCGTCCTATAATGAAAATATGAAATGAATAAAGATTGCAGAAAGAAATAGGGTCCTACATGGAATGGAGAGCGTGGTGAGCATTGCCTGATGCAAACATCGTAGTTGACATCACCGTGTCTCACAATATGTTTGATCGAGGTCAGAGTCAAACAGTGGACCTCCTGCACAACATTGCTTAGCATTGCCGCTCCACTCTCTTCCACAAGCAGGGGCCGAACAGACCACACCGGAGGAGTCTTCCACACTTTGCACAAAAGTTGAGCTTAAGTACAAAATGTCACTGATATGCCATTAGAGCAGGTTTAACGGAAGTGTACTGGAGTGTGGTGTTGACGGCTGGTTTAAGCAGCTTCACCAGGCCCGAGTCGGACTGATTATACTCTGGGGCTGGGTGAGGCTGCACATCGCTTTGTGTAATAAACAATCAATGCGACCGGGTTAAACCAGCCATCAAACACACACACTGGAGAGATTTCCTAAATGGCCGCATGTTTCCCTGCTCTGAATCATTAAGACTATAAACAGGTTATAATAATAAACTATACTACCAACAATATACCTGTTCTCACCATCTACAACCCGTGTCCGGGAGGGGGCCAGTAAAGGCCACCTGGGTGGCGTGTGGCGACGGACATTGAATCCTATATCATCAAAAATTCAACAATGCCTCTAAGACAAATGGTGGCAAAGTGTATTCAAGACATTTCTGACAAAATGGCAGCGGTTTGATTTGACCCAGGGCCCGCCCGACAATCTACCAGTGCCTCAACCAAGTATGTGGACGGTTGGGCAGGGTTGTGGTCACTGCATTAATTCAAAATGGTCTGACCACATGGGTTACTGCGAGAAACCCACTATGATTAATAGATATTAATTAATAGTAGTTATAAATTCAGCCTATCTTAACATAATTTGCATGTATACGACATATTTTCATACAAAATCAATGAGATGTTTGTGTGGATAAAGAGGCCATATTATGTATACTTTTTTTTGGCCTCAAACATTCTATAACATTATTTTGTGGCCGTCCCGACCATAGGCTGTTCAATGTCCTGCCAGGGCTGTTCTGTGGGCGTAGAGCCTGGTAACCATGGGGATGAACCCAGACCTGCGGAGGTTCCAGATGATGACCCGGGTCCCCGTGCTGGAGCCCGATGACTCGATAGCTCGGAGCTCAGTGAGCAGCTCTTCCTCAGTGTTGAAGGGTGAGTGGTCCAGTATGTCCCTCAGACTGGCCAGGTGCTCCTCCTCCACACTGAGTAGTCACTCGGGTCAAGGAAGTTCTTACTAGGCTTTACTGATAGATACTTCTATCCATCCATCTATCTATATAAATAAAGTCAGTGAAGGGTAAGGTTTAGCTACTTCTCTAGCTCTATATTGTTGCACAACGTTATTATATATGCAAAAAAAAGATTTTGTATTTTGTGATATTATGCCACGAGGTTTCAGTATGTTTAGCCATTCCTGTCCTTTAGTGGGAGTGACCACCTAGGTGTATGATGGATAGATAAGCAACATTTTCTACAGTCAGTCCACTGGGTAGGCTGGTAAGACTGATCTTTCCAGCATATGTCTAGGTGGAAACTCACACTTGTGATTGCATAATATCACTCCTTTAAACCCCCCAAAAAACAAATAAAATAAACTAATATCCCCTTAAAAAGGCCCTAGCCAAAGAAATAAATGTGGCTTGATTAACATATCCACCGTCATTTACCTCATGATAACTGATCAAAAAGACACAACAGCAATGACCAGGAACACAGTGTCAACCCATTCGACATGCTCAAAAGGATATACTTATTTTCTTCAGGTTTCTTAATGCTTATGATGGGCACAGTGATCTGCTTGGCTTCAATCTTCTTCAGGTAAGTCTGTGACAGCATGCCAACACACAGGTCATTCTTTGATTTGGATAAAACGATGGCGTCCTGGCCCAGACGCATTGAGCCAGACTTGAAGCCGTTGCCATACATTCCAATGGGATGCATGCCGTTCACAGCTTTTTTGTCGCTGTATCCAAAGCTATAAGGGAAAATATGTTCATGCATTAATCACTAAACTCATGACACGGTAATGAATAAACTGAAATCCCTGATTTTGTGATATTCTAAATAATCATTGTGGGAGTGGGTGGATGATGTCTTTAAGCACCCTAATCAGGGGGAAAGGCTGCAAACCAGCTGTTATATTGAGCAATCAGTGTGCAAAGGATAACCAGTCATCTCCACACTGACACTATCTGGAGCCCAGAGAAGTCACCTAGATGGAGTGTGGCAGCCATCTAGGTGGCCTGTAGCTTTTGAACACTGGACATTATGGTGCGTTTCAGGCAATCCATTACTCATGTTTTCACAACCTTCTACCCATGAAATCGCCCTGGAACGGCAGTCAAACCCGTAACTCACTACCCGTGAACTCGTACCAGATCGATGTACTCCCAGTTACAGCTTTTGGCGTCACACACATAAACAACGATGGCGGATCAGATAACTTTGTTTACAAGTTAATTGATTGGTCAGTAGGCGGTGCTTTTACGCAACTGCTCCAGGCCAGGTTAGGTTGGCAGCATAAGTCACCATGGTGTTACAGTGACGCTAAAACAGAGCCACTTTCGTGTCAAAGCATACCCTGGCTTTGAACGCAACACCTGCTAATCGTGGTTCGTAGTATAGCCCACAGACGCGCCGAAGGGTTTGTTGTCTTGACTTGCCTGGAACGCTACCACGTCGTGAGTCGTGACTTTCAAGTCATAACTTACGGGCTGAAAAGTGTCCCTGGAACGCAGCATTAGGCTCCAGACGGTTTATTGTTAAAGTTGTGCTAATGAACGTGGCAAGGGTACTCCGCTGCCATGCAGAAGATCTCCCGAGTGTGTGTGGAGCTGGCTGGTTTAAGCTGTGCACACTGATTACAATGTGAATCAGGTGTGCAGCCTCACCCAGCCTCCCTACTCCCACAATCATCAATATTGTAAAAAATTGACTATCACCTGAGCATCATATGCATCATGTCAGAGCTGAGTCCGTTTCCGTTATCCATGAAGGTGAGACACTCCATGTCTTTGATCTGGGTCTTTTCAATCCATATCTGTTTGGCATTGACATCAGGGTCGTATGCGTTGTCTTCAGAAGGAATTAAGGAAAATATCACAAAAAACATTTCAAATGAGGTCTATCCCAACATAAAATGGCTGCTATATTGTTATTAGGTTAATCAATTATTTATTCTGCATTTGTGAAGGTCTCTGTTCATTTTTTAGATGTCAAGTGAATTTCCGGTTCCTAGGTGACTTAAAGCACACTTCTACAAACCAAACTCCCAATTAATGTATGCTTCCACATAAACCAATAGTTATAGGAGGACTCACCTATGAGTTTAGAAATAGCACTGAAGGGCCAGGTGTGACTGGTAGAGTTGGTGTGGAGAAACTTTGGACAAAGCTGAAATAGTAAAGAACAAAGAAAATTGCGTTGACTCATCCTAACGGTAGTTAGCAAGTTAACATGATGTTCCTGTTTCATTAGAAGGAAATAACCTAACGTGAATACAACTTTAATACATTCACTCAGCCTTGAACATGTTTTCTGCTTGAGTCAGACATATTTTTAACAGCAATAGAGGAAGTAATCCCATTAATTTTCTCCATAGAGGTTTTGATAAAGCCCTAATGTCGTAACCATCCAAAGTATTTACCACACCCTGTTATATTGTGAAACGATGCTATGTGCTCCTGTAGAAGCCACAAGTCAAAGACATAATTCATTATTTTGGAAAAACACGTTTTATTCGCGATGTCTTTTGAAACCACCTACTACTACTACTACTACTACTACTGCTACTACACTAACCACAATCCTAAAGTGTAACACAACGTCTTTGATTGGTGGAGCTCGCTGCTACCATGGAAACGTTTACCCTCACCCGTGAAAGTGAAGTCGTCGGACTGCTGCAACTGAACTCGTTTGCTTACCACAGCAACAATGACTTCGCTTCGATTGATGGAAAGTTAGAGTTGTTGTAAGAACTGTAGCTGAAATTAGTTGTACATGTTGAAAAATAAGTTGATATAATATATATAATATGGTATAGCAATAGTAGTGCTTTTTAGTAATTGTGGTAGTATAAAAGCTAGGAATACATAATGTTGAATGAATACGTAACTGGAATACGAGACTGAATCCAAAACGAACAACGTTATTACATGGTGATTGCAGTCAGGAATGAAGGACCATGTCGATGACAATGCTATACACTAAATGAAACACTATACATACACCCACGTACACACACACACACACACAGAATATATTACACAGCTTGTATTAACAATTGTGGCAGCCGGCAGGGAGGTGTGAGGGGCGTGGCATTTCTGGCATCCTGCTGGCTCCACCCCAAAGCCTTACATGGACTTCCTCCCTTTAACGAGGCAGGCCTGAGGATCATTAAGCAGGAGTGCTTGGGGTTAAACGGGAGGGCAGGCTACGACAAGGGGGAGCTAGGGCTAGCAAACTACAGGCCGCATCTTTGAGATCTTCTGGGAGTAGGCCTACTGTACGGCCGAGGAGAGAGAGATACAGTAGATTGAAAGTGAGTTGGACTAATTACGGGTTATGGAGTGTGCCATAAATAAGAAGGTGGAGTCCCCTTTTCCCACCCTGGTTGTAGATACCCGTACAATAAATAATCCAGACTATGGCATTGCTATTTGTGTTGTGTGGTTTTACTGTTCAAATTGGTGGAGTGGAAACCCCACACCCGCCGGCTACATAATATAAACCATATAATAATGATAAGGTTATAAGGAGCAAGAAACGTGCTAAACCGTTACAAAAAAGTTTGCGGTGGCTATGGGAGTAGTTCCTTCACTTTCACAAAAGATATTACTAAAGCGTTTTATTTAATTAATTGAAAATCTACTTCCGGAACCAGAGCTGTTAAAAAGGGGGGTGGTCACTGTTGCGCTATATGTTGGTGAAAACAACAACTCCCATGATTCCCCACTACTTTACGACGTCATCAAATATGTTTTCTTGATTTGTCCACAAATGGATGCTAGGGAATCTATTCAACTATATTATTAGACTTCAACCATCTATAGTTATTCAAGTTGTCCACAGGACAATATATTCATCTATCATCTATTCCATCAAAGAATAATTTAAACCTACATTCTTTGTTAACTCATGTAATTGAACAGTACAGTACTTCATGTAATTGAACAGTACAGTCTACCCTTATCCACAATTAATGCTTTAGGTGTTCATTGCCTGATGTGTGGACATTTGTGATAATATATAAATTTTTAAGGATTAATAACAATGTTTGCATCTATGCTTAAATTTAAAAGTTATGTTGTGGTGCGCCAAATCCTAATCTCGTCTAGGGCACCAAAATGGCCAGGGCCGGTGGTACACCGAATTCTGCAACCCACTGAAAAGTGGATTCGTTTTGTGACACCGGGCAATAGCACGTTGAGTGGCTGAAGCCAAACGGTTTATTTGACTCTCTGGTGGCATGATGATGATGGGTCTTTCTTTCTTGATGCAAACGTTAATTCTAAACTAGGGATGCACCGAATTTTCGGCCATCGAAAATTTTCGGCCGAAAATGGCCCAAAAGCGCATTTTCGGTTTTTGGCCGAAATACTTTTATCACCGAAACAACACGGCCGAAACAGACATTTGTGATGGCGCAAACAAAAAGCGCGGCCAGCCCACGCTTGTCTGGATGAGCGCCAATGTTTGCAGTGTGGACGTTTTTCAATGTTTCTGAGAAAGACCCACGTATAACTATTTGCAAAAATTGCAATGCCTTGATTTTAATGAAGTTAGTACACAGTCATAGCCATAAATGTAATGGCACTAGGGTTGCCGCGGTGTGGACATTTTCACACCGAGTAATACACTCGTGTCAACACCGGTATTACCGAGTATAAACGGTATAAACTTTGAAACTAGGTCAACCGCCATCTTCTCCGTCAACTCTCCTCTCACACTCGGTGACAGCGTCTGGCAGCGGCCAATTCTCGGTGACAGCGTCTTATAACGTTCTATATATAATAGTATAATATAATTTTATATTTTATCATGGCCCAAAGTTCTGTGCGTCTCCGGGTGGCCGTAGCGCGAGGAGCTCTCGTAGGGATTGGGTTTCGCAGGGTTTGTTTACCGGCGTTGCCATGGTTACCGGTCTTGCATGTTCCACACAAGACCGGAATTTTTTTTTATTACTGGAAAAAAATAATACAAAATAACTCTGTGTTGGCCTCAACACCGGTATTCGGTTTTCGGCCTTGGTTTCCTCATTTTCGGTTTTCGGTTTCGGCCAAGAATTTTCATTTCGGTGCATCCCTATTCTCAACAGCATTTCACACAGTAGCTTATATAGAAAATGCTCAAAGTTAAATCAACGTAATCAAACATTGACTGTAGCTTCTTATGGGGAAAGAAGCTACAGTGGTGGACCTTACTAAACGCCCTGACCATAGTATGGGTCTTGCTCCTCAAAATGTTCATCAAATCGAATCAAATAAATTGGTTAAGCACATTTAATAACAAGGTGAGGTGTGTGTGGGTGGGGGGCGACGACTTATGTTTTATTTATGTTTTTGTCATCATGCTAGCCTGGCTCCGCCTGCCTAAGAACTTCCGCTCAATTTGAATTTCCCTTCAGTACTAGGTCTGGGTCTGCAGTATGAATTTTCTGCGTCCAATCAGCGAACAGAGGGAGTGGCTGAGATAAATGACGTAACAGTCAGCTCTCGTTGACGGACATCTTCACGCACGGTGTTTGGTTTGTTTACAGCCTGCGCGCAACGTGATTCCCAGCAGAACGTTAGCGATTGGTTATGGCAGTTCCAGAGTGGCACTGGGCAGATCCAATAGTTTTAAACTTCAACAGACACCCGCCTCTAGTGAGTTAACGTCAATTGAGTAGGTCCAGACTCTCTGTACAGATGAAATGAAGTACGAGAGTCTGGTACGACCAGGCTACCATGATGCCACCAGAGAGGCAAATCAACCGTTTTGCTTCAGCCACTCAACGCGCTAGTGCCTGGTGTCACAAAACAACTGCAACCATTCAGAGTGATCGACGACGAAACAAATGTTAAGTTTTTTTCCGCACGTGAATGACTTCATGCCTGTTTACGCTTCAAACTCGTGCATGTTGCAGAAAATGTGCAACAGCTCCCCCTGGCGTCACACTTTTCGGTGGGTCGCAGAATTGCGCCCTTAGAACGCAGTTGAGCCAATGACATTCAAGCCTCAACTATACTCGGACATTGGCTCTGGCTACATTTACACGATGACGGTCTGAACAGAAGACGCAAAAGTGGCGTCACGTAAAAGTGGCGTCACGTCTTGACTTTTTATTCCGCGTTTAGACAAGCGTTTTCGGGAGGAAATCTGCGTGCATACGGTGACGCAAAAGTGTGTGGAATTCGATTGGGTATGCATGCCAGGCGGCTAGGTGGCGCTGTGATACACTATCACACAACACCGCCATGTCTGAGCGCATGCGTAGAATCTTACTTCTTCTCTTACCTACGCCGCGAAAACCAAAACATAATTACAGATCCTTCTCTGTTCAGTAATACTATCTGTACATATCCTGTACATTTCATGGAAAGACTCCTGTAAGTTTATTAGAGCTGTCAGAGCAGCTTGACGGTCCGACGCATGGAAATAATCTGACATGTTTGTTTATTTCCTTGTACTGCCACATGTATATGACGTAAACGCGTACGCGACATGAGCAGATCTGAGCAGAGTTTTGCGTATTGGCAGTGTAGACGGAAACGCTACGGTGGAGCGTATTCAACTTTTCCACTCTGAAGGGCGTTTTCAGATTTATGCGTTTTCATGCCCCAAAAACGCTGTCACCGTCCAAACGAAAGGCACTTCCGATAAAATATTTTGTCGTTTTTACCCGCAAGCGTCCTCGTGTAAACGGGGCCTCAGACAACTCCATTGAAAACAACAGGGAGGAGGCTTAATATAACAATTTAATGGTGAATTTATGTTGTTTGTGTAAAAAAAATGAAACATGGTCAAACGATGTGCTTGGGGTGAAGTTGGTATCCAGAGGCTGCAGAATGAGGTATATTCAGTGGTTACAACCTGTCACGACTCAACACACAGCGCGCCCTCCAGGACTGCAGAGGGCACTGAGGAGTTGGCACAAGGCCAGCTCAGCTGAGCTGGTGAGGAAGTGAGCGGCCATGTTTAAATTCTACCCGGCATGGCTCGTCAGTGCTCATTCATGGTTTGCATGCTACAGGTGCTACTTCTCTTGTGAATTACTTTGGAACTTTGGATACACTAACTCTTTACTTGACCCTGCTCTCTTTGGATAACGGTATTGAACCCTGCTTGCCCCTGACCTTCCCTTTGTCTTGCCCTGTCTGGATACATTGCTACGCTGATTGAACTTAAAGGTGCCATGGCAGGAAAATCTCACTTTATGAGGTTTTCTAACATAAATATGAGTTCCCCTAGCCTTCCTATGGTCCCCCAGTGGCTAAAATGTGCGTTCGGTGTAAAACGAGGACTAGATGTTCTTCTCGTCTTTGAAAAAAAACGGAGGCTCAAGCGTGCTGATTTGGATTGTGGTTTCTTATGTCGTCACATAGCATCTAAGCTCCTCCCCTTACTCTGCCTGGCCCGCCAATGAGACACAACCGTGCGAGCGCCGTGTGTGTGTGTGTGTGTGTGTGTGCGTGTGTGTTGTGTGTGTGTGTGTGTGTGTGTGTGTGTGTGTGTGTGTGTGTGTGTGTGTGAATACACACACTGTAACGCAAGTGTTTCTTGTCGGTTCTTTGACGTCTCTTGTATTTCCACAACGAGACTATAGTGGGGGTTATCTCAGCCATGGTTGAGAAGTAATTGGGGGAAAGGAACTTTGGCTTTGACTCCCTGAAGTACATGAACTGCGACATGCCGCCGGTTGCCGCGAGGCACCACCGCCACGAAGTACCACCGCCCGGCAGTGGGCAGCAGGCAGCGCGCGGTTCAGTCTACTTCAGATTGATGTGAAAGTGGAAGAACCAGAGACGTCGGAGAACCCGACAAAGTCGTTTGTGATTCATAATATCGTCTGGAGGCGCACACAGCTTTTGGCCATGATAATGTGTATTATATGATATTATTTAGATATAGAGCTCCAGGACTGTAATGCAAGTGTTGTACACTTCCTTGTTATTTAGATAACCGTTCTGCTTTTGGTGTTATGGCGCGTAACACGTCAGACTCTCGTCTCTGGTATTTCTACAACGAGACTCGTAGTGGGGGTTATCTTAGCCATGGTTGAGAATAATTGGGGGAAAGGAACTTTGGCTTTGACTCCCTCAAGAACATGAACCACGACATGGAGGAGAAAGGGATTATTGGAGGCGGAGGTGCCTAGGCGCTGCCCGGCAACAATCCCTTTCTCCTCCACGTCGCAGTTCAGTCTACTTCAGATTGATGTGGACGTGGAAGAACCAGGAATGTCGGAGAATGCAACGCGGTCGTTTGAGATTCATAATATCGGCTCACACAGCTTTTGGCCGTGATAATATATATTATATGATCTAGATATCTATGTAGGCTATTATATTATTTAGATATAGAGCTCCAGGACTCCCGTGTGTTCTAGAATAGTTACAGAACACGGCTAAAGGCTGTGTGCCCCTCGTTATTGCGATACATCCACTGTAAGCAGAGCGCATGGTACCGTGGCTGCAAGCTGCTCAGGGCCACACCCCAACCCTCCTACTTGACCCGGCTCTCTCCTCCTCATTTGCATTATAGCTACAGACACCGAAACAGCGCATTTGGGGGAAGCTCAATGTGCGACTGGCTCGGCGTGGCTGTAACTGCACCACGGCTGAATTTCGGGAACGTCTTTGAATACTGTGTTAGTGGCCCACTAATACCTATATTAAAGCATCCATAAAATAGCATGTCATGGCACCTTTAACATAGAGGCATAGGTAGGCGGCCCCTTGGGGCCCCCCAACCAACCTCCTTTTTTTAGTACACAAACAGAGACTAAGCAAGAAGAGTCTATACACGAAATTAAAATTAAGTGTTAGGGAAAGGGTTAGGAAATAAAGTTACACAAGCGGCTGAAAGAAAGGAAAAAAGCGAAAGACGCCGGTAAGTATTTGGCAACGCTGTAAAAGATGATTTTTTACGGCTTCTGTTGGGGAAACGGACAGGAATAATAACGTCCAAAGCGTTGAACTTGACGCTACAGCAGCAGCAGCTAGCTTTTAAGTGACGTAGGTAAAGACCTGTGAGAAGACGTCAATAAGTAGGAATCTCTGTCAGAAGCGTCTTATCTCTCTCTCTCTCTCTCTCTCTCTCTCTCTCTCTCTCTCTCTCTCTCTCTCTCTCTCTCTCTCTCTCTCTCTCTCTCTCTCTCTCTCTCTCTCTCTCTCTCTCTCTCTCTCTCTCTCTCTCTCTCTCTCTTACATAGATTTGTTTGAAATGTTCAATCTCAACTAGGGATGGGCATTCGATTAAATTGTCTTAGTTGATCAATCGGAACACACGAGTAATGCGCGAGAGACATACGGACGTATGCTTTCCAATTTTGTAAATGCCATATATACAGTACGTTCGAATTGCATGATAGGAATAGATATATTCCAATTATAAATCTAATCGGATCAGGAGTGTCATGGCAGAGCTGCCAACTCTCCCGTTTTTCCCGGGTTTCTCCCGTTTTCTGATCCATCTCCCGCCGCCCTCCCGTTTTGTCATTTCTCCCGGTTAACTCCCGTATTTCACAATGTCCAAACTTATTTTATTTATAATCAAATCAAAATGTGTGTCGAATGTTCTAAAGTTGCCAGATCATGTATCAAACGCAAGCATGAGAGGCAACGCAAGCGTCAGCCCAATCAAATGCATTTGCAGCAAATACGACAGCACAAGGCTGTAGCCAATCAGAATCACGTCTATGGTCACTTCTCAAGAGCGCAGAGCTAAAAAAAAAACATGGCGGAGCAAACTCCGTAAATGGTCGTATAAAAATGGCAGAAGCGGGTGTACCATCGAAGAAGATTAAATATATGTGTACTTTTAAGTCGGAATTGACCAAAGAGTATGATTCAATATCAAATAGTTAGTTGTTATAATAATTAATAAGTGATTGTGAAATACATAAATAATAATACATAAAAAAAAATTGGTTAATAAACAAAACAGTAGTAGTTTTAAGACTTGTGCATGAAACACTAATTGTTTCTGTTATGTTCATGAGAATGATTTTGTTGTGTCATGAATTGATAAGTTATTGTAATAGTTAGTTAATAAATAAGTGATTGTCAATGAATTCATTGTGAATAGGCCTACATACATAATGATACATAAAAAATACGTTTTTTGTTAATGAATACAGTTATTGTGTATTTATTTATATACTGAAGACTACATGATGAATATGTTGTCTATAAATAGCTACTTATTATGCACACAACATCCCTTAAAACCAACATTTGTAACCACCTCTGTCATCCATGCTCCGCACCACCGGCCCCGCCCCCCGCCGCCGAAATCTCCTGGATTTTGCTAGTCAAATGTTGGCAGGTATGGTGTCATGGTAACGTGGCTAATCGGAATACAAATCACTGATCGAAATAGAATTCCATGCAGAATAGAAGAGTTGGTGTAGTCTGCAATATCGACATGGATACACTTATTCTGATTGGTTTTGGGTGGGTGCTAGGGCTGCAACTAACGATTATTTTAATAATCGATTAATCAGGTCGATTATTTTTTCGATAAATCGATGAATCGGATAAAAAAAGAAACATTTGTAATTGCCGCATCTTTTTTCTTAATGATCAAATAGTCGATAGTTGATTAATCATGCCCATCCTTAATCTCAACTGTAATGTCAAATAAAATAATACAATAATAAACAGTGCTGGTTTTCCTGGCATTTTGGCAAAGACAGGTGTTATCAGAAACCTTATTGTCTTGGGTTCTATCGTGACTATTAGTTTGTCAAGTGCTACACTTCATGTGTTCTCTGCTTTCCATCTGCATTTTGAAGTAAAGAAGTGTATGCAGGGTTAAAAGGGGAGTGTTTCTTTTTTTCTCATAAATGATTATAGTTTGTTCATTATGAGCCACCGGAGCCACTGTACTGTGTGGCCTCATCCAATCAGAATGCCCGGCGGGCTAGTTCCCCTTTACTTCCTGTTTGTATGCAGTTTACTAAACGCTTGGATTAAAGGCAGTCGTTTAAACTCGGTGTGATCCTTGACTCAAACCAACCAGTAGGAACAATCTACAATGTCCAACCTTTACTTCCGCGTATATTAGCATTACCTGCCTATCCACCATTCAGTCGGTACATCGAGACCGGATGAGGTTGGCCCCATACACCTTTGCCTTGGGCCCCCAATTTACTAAATCCGCCACTTGGTATATTTCTCCCCTTTTCCCAAACCACAACGGGACAAGAACAAGTAATGTGGATCAGACTGCGGCAGGCCAGAATACCAACTGAATTTAAGCTTGTTACCTTCTGTATGTATTGTAAAGTTTTGAATATACCCCTCAGTGGCGTAATGTAGTCCCTTTCGATTGATCCTGGAAGAAATTAAATCATTTTCCGCTCCAAAACCTAGTTTTGATATCGGCCTGCTGTCAGCTCCATTATGTTTTGTTATGAGTCTAATTTGTTTGTCCGAGTTCGAGATGGTAAAGACGTGGGGCGTGGCTTGACGCCCTGTTGACACTCCGATATAATCAAACAACGTTATTGAACTGAAGCATTAGTCTAGAGCTGAATTTCTGCACTCTGATGCTGAACTGAATCTAATTAAAACATGTTGTTTATCGACCACGCGATCGGTTGCTCTGGAGAAATGCAATGTTGCCGCTACGTCCGTATAACGTCCCGCTTTCTTTTAATTCTGCGGTGACCATTGATAGATTTCACTCCTGTCATGTCTTTAAGATTAGTATTGGCAGAATTCTACCAATCGATACAGATTATATGTTAATCTTACCGTACTCAACGGGACCCCGCGTAGCATCTGTGACGCTGCCATGGTCCCATGAAACCGAAACTTAACTCTTGATTGCGAAACAAGTTAAATCCCGCCCAATGAAAAAGATAACCCTACAAGAAGCCATTGTCAAACGGTAGACCATGGGGCTACATGCCTACGCAATAGAAAATCATAAGCATTTGCTTAATATCTGTATCAAATTACACAATTTAAATCGCAACCCTCAAGAATGCAGACACACACACACACACACACACACACACACACACACACACACACACACACACACACACACACACACACACACACACACACAACATTTCTTTACGTGTTAAACTATGGCTTTACGAAAACATTTTCATCCTCACTTTGCACTACAGCACTCACTGCGTTACACTTTTTAAACCAAATGTCAAATAACAGTCCACTGGGTAGGCTGGTAGACTGGACAGAAAGCCACAGACAACCCTAGGAAGCCACAGCAGGGTATATGAAGTATACAAAGTCCTGTCCAAGATTTATTTATTCCACAACCTTTATTTTATTAGTTACTATGCTGTTGTATGTCTAAGCCAAACGCTGGCAGTGTCAGCTAAATAATGCAGTTCTGAATCACTAAAGTGATGAAAGGAAAAAAGACTGGATGGAACTTGGATGAAGGAATAATCAATGGATGTGTACTGTAATAACAAATTTGAGGTATATTAAATTTCCATTGTGTAAGTCTCAGTTATTTACAGTTTCTGAAACACATTGGTACAACATGTACTAGATTAATAATATTAGAAAGCTCTATTTCGGGAGCATTAAACTACGTTGTCTCACTTTCAGGGACCCATACATTTTTATACAACTTCTGATGCGAAAAAATCTATCAGCTTCTTCAGCTTATTCCCTTTCAAAAAAAAAGAATACATGTTCATCTTTCAAGCATGAATAAAGACACCAAGTCCCTCTGGCATGACTTTGTACGATCACAATTCTTGTAAAATTTCTGACCCTTGGTTTTATGTTTATTTAAAATAAAATAAGTAACTTATTAAATTAAATAAATAAGACACAAACTATACGTTCACACCAAAAGCGAATTGAGCGACCACATAACCGGAAGTCATTCACTTTCTATGGGCAAGAGTGACCAGAGCGACCCAAGCGTCCAACGCGGCAAAAGTTGAGCGACCAAAAAAAGTTGAAAACGACTGAACTTTATGCAAATGACTATGACGCGAATCAGCAACCAGACACTGACAGCCAATCGGAAAGTAGACGTTCTTTGCTTGCGTGGATCCCAGGGAACACCGAACACCGGCACTTTGTTTCCTACCTAATTTTTTTGGTTCCTTCCTACTGTCTTCACATATGCCCCTTTTCCACTGCCAAAATAGTCCCGACTCTACTCGGTGCGGTTAGTGCAGCCTGCTACGCTACACGGTACGGTACCAGTAAATTTTCACTTTTCCACACAAAACCGTGGCCTGGAACTGGGCGGAGTCGGAGGGCGGAGTCCGAGGTGTTCCGCGTTGATCCGTCCAGGTCCCTCTGTACGCGATCCTCGGACACCACACACAGAAAGGTCTGAACCTCGCTCATCGACCAAGGATTGGTTCTTCTTCTCATGTCTTCCATTTTTCGTATCATTTTGTCGTTGTTGCTCTCGCAGTTGTGTTTTCATACATGACAGGTGAATGTTTAAAGACCCCCGCGCTTCGTCCCACATATGACGTCATTTCATCTAACCAATCAGTGGACAGCACTGTTCACGTGACATTTAGCCCCCGACTCGTACCGGTTAGACCTACCTCTGAAACAGGTACGAACAGTAGGTAGGCCTACTGAAAACCGTAACGGGTCCCGCCTCCAACCCACAGTGGAAAAGCTCTCAAATGAGTCGTGCAGAGCCGTGTCGTACCGTTGCGAAAACGCGTAGTGGAAAAGGGGCAAAAATGTCAAATGAAAGTTTAATCGCCGCTGTAACTGGGCACCCGGTGTTGTCCGATCCGAGCCTTTTTCACTTCCGAGATCGCAACAAAAAGGCTCTGGCCTGGGCAGAGGTGTCACGCGTGGTTGGTTGGTCTGGTGAGTTAGTTAATGAAACGTTTGAGATTATTGTAAAAATAGGCGCGATACATGCCTGCTAACCGAGATCCTAGCGTACTAATCTTCCTTGCTCTGAATGGGAGGATCTCGTTTTCAAATATCGAAAATACATTCGTTGGGCAAATGAATAATACGTTGTGCAAAGGAATAATACACGCATAATAATGCAATAATAATGACAAATGAAGTAATTCTAAATTAGTTTAAGTTAATTAATTGTAATAGGCTTACACTTATAGAAAATCTGTGCGCTCTAGGAACGTTCGCATTTTAAGCGAGAGATCAAATGAAAACACTACCTAAAATGTAATTCCAACCAAGGCCAAAAAAAACGTTGCGTGCATTTATGTAGGCAAATTAAAAATGTGGTTTTACTGATCTGCATCTGCAAAATCATGATCTGCACATTCGTCGCTTTACTTAAACAATTTACATGTGCGGCAAACATGGCTGAATGTGCATACGGGCACAGGACTGACTCCATGCAAAGGCGCAATAAAGGAACATATTTATCTATCTTACCCTAGGCCTAATCTGTACTGTCTGACTTTCTATCTATCTATTCAACTGGTGTCTAGTTTTAATGTGAAGTGATTCTGTCGATATGCCAATCCAGACTTTGTCTCTGTTGTTCTGTTGTGGTCTTTGTAAGGCTGACTGTCCTGTGTCGAGCCTTAAATGAATTCAGTACGATTTGGTGTCGTTTGGTATTAATAAAGACTTGCACTATATATCTATCTAAGCTAGATTACGATAAACCTAGCCAGAGTCAAATTAGACTATTTAATTAAAAAATGATTCACCTCAGGCTCCGCTAATAGTGGGGAATAGCGGGAATAGAGGGATAAATGACAAGAGATATATCCCTTGTCATTTATCAAGGGACAAGAGATATATCCCTTGTCATTTATCCCTTGTCTTGCCCATTTAAACAAAACGTGTTTTGTTTACAGCATGACTCCACGCGATTGGTTTGTTAGATTGGGGGTACGGAGGAGCAAATGAAATGATTCCCGCTCTAATGCAAAATGTTCCTAGAGCCGCAAAGATGTTCTATAAATAAGCCTTATTAATTAATGAACTTACTAATAAGCATTATTCATTTGCATTATTATTGCATTATTATGCGTGCATTATTCCTTTGCACAACGTATTATTACTTTGCCCAACGAATGTATTTTCGATATTGAAAACGAGATCCTCCCATTCAGAGCAAGGAAGATTAGTACGCTAGGATCGTCGGTTAGCAGGCATGTATCGCGCCTATTTTACAATAAATCTCAAACGTTTCCATTAACTAACCTCACCAGGACCAACCAACCACGCGTGACACTCTTGCCCAAGGCCAGAGCCTTTTGTTGCTCGATCTCGCGGAAGTGAAAAAGGCTCGGATCGGACACACACACCGGGTGCCCAGTTACAGCCGCGATTAAACTTTCATTTGACATTTTGTGAAGCCAAGACAGTAGGAACGGAAGGAACCAAAAAAATTAGGCTAGGGAAACAAGTGCCGGTGTTCGGTGCTCCCCGGGATCCACGCAAGCAAAGAACGTCTTACTTTTCCGATTTTGGTCTCATGTCAGTATCTGGTCGCTGATACGCGTCATAGTCATTTGCATAAAGCTATGTCGTTTTCAACTTTTTTTGGTCGCTCTGGTCGCTCACCTTTTGCCGCTGTGGTAGAGCGTTGGATGCTTGGGGTCGCTCTTGTCGCTCTTGCCCATAGAAAGTGAATGACTTCTGGTTATTTGGTCGCTCAATTCGCTTTTGGTGTGAACGCACAGTTATAATGCAAAAACATAGCGTTATTTTAGTGCAATTCATCACTTCAAAACGTCAGTATATAATATTGATGACCGGGTTACTAGCTCTTGGCAGCTTATGCCTATCGAATTACAGTGTTGCAATTAGTTTGCTATCTTGCTTGGCTGATTACCGCTACCATTCTTAGGCTACCAAGCACCAATTACAATGATTTTAAGATAACATACATGGGCCCAATCCCATTACTTGGCTCAAAGGAAAATCTCAGCCCTAGCCCTCGCTGTTGCGCGTTCACGCGCCGTGGAGCCATGTCCCAATACCAATTTGGAAGGTAGCTTAAGGGGTAAGGTGAGGGCTAACATCCCCTCAAAATTGAGATTTTCGATGGGCACCCTCAAAGCGCTTCAGTTGTGACTTGCTTCCACCAATACCTTGCGAGAAAACTTGAAAATCAAGAAATATCCTAGACAAGATGGAGGGCGAAAATGATGCGACAGGATTTGGAAAAACACAAATTTAAGTGTTTTCTCTGTAATTAAACTATTAATTATTTTATTAATTATTACTCTGCAGCCCGCGCCGCGGACTCTCGGAAGATCTGGATATCATACGACATGAGCCCGGGGCAGCTCCCCGACCCTGGGCCGCCCGACCTATCACGGGCTCTGCAGCCCGGCCATGGACCGGGCGGCCCGCAGTCGGGGAGCTGCCGGGCTCATGTCGTATGATATCCAGATCTTCCATGTTCTAGTGACTCCAGGTGAAAAATATACTAATATATTATATTATATTAGTAATATTATATAAGTAATGTTATATTATCGAAATGTTAGTTTTCAATGCATTATAGGACATTCGTTTATAACCAGATACATTAACCAACCGCCGGGTTGAATTGTCATGCCACTATCGCTAGTTAGCGAAATTAGCTCGCGATCTCTCGCAACATGAGAGTTCCATGTCAAACACTTTGCCCCTATTTCATGTCCATTTCGCCCATTTGATTGCATGTTTATGGGGTAATGTGTTAGGGCCTGTAGAACGGACTCTCGGAAGCGAAG
>OLKM01001863.1:85502-100527 GCA_900291075.1 Melanogrammus aeglefinus
AAGTGCCGGTGTTCGGTGTTCCCCGGGATCCACGCAAGCAAAGAACATCTACTTTAAGTCTAAGTGGTGATATTCCTTGATAGATTCATAGTTTATTGATTCTGTAAAGCTACGGGTCATGGTGATAGGACGGGTTTATCACAGGGTTGGGAAAGATACCAGATTTCTTCATTATTTTGATCAGAGCATTTGATTTATTGATTGCTGTCGGTATGTAAAGAGAATTTCAACAAATATTACCAAAAATATGTTAAAATGATATTAAAATAAATGGCCTATCCTTACCATCAACTAATATTAGTGTTCTCATTCTTTGTGACATGATTTCATACAATTGTAATGAAAACATGAGCAAAGATGTTGAACACCCTATGAAAGCCAAAGCCCGCTCTCTAGTGCATCATTCAGCCCCAGGAGGTCTGCTCAAGGACCAAAAAGGACACCGATGGCAAGCTTCAGGACTCAACTTAAGATCACACAATATCTTAAAATATTAAATGCAAAGAACAATCCTAAACATATTGATATATTGTAACGAAGTATCCACACACAAAAAACATTATAATTTCCCTTGTTCCTTTAATGCATGAAAAGAAAGTAAATACCTTATATCCCGTCTGACCAATAAAATGTTTGTTTAATAAAGTGATCACTATAAAATGTGTTTATTCTTTCATTCGTTCTTTGACCAAGTCTCCCTTACAGCCCTGTCCTGCATTACAGAACAATATTAAAAAATCACAATGTAGTTACAAGCAGTAGATATTAAAGCACTATTATCAATAAAAACACAAAATTATCAAGCACGAAAGAGTAAACAAAATATTAGCAGTTTACAATATAAAAATCATTAAAAAAGGTAATAAATCTGGAATCAAGACTAACTCCTCCAGGCCGAGGTCATCCAGGAGCCTAGCTAACTACTCGGTATATCATAGCTAAACGCTGTCTTTGCCAAAATTCAAAAGGTGCCTGTGGGACTCTGAAGGTCACTGAAGGTTGTGACCTTGCTTTACATCTAATGACCAGCCTGGAAGGCAGTGAGGTGAGATAGGTGGGGAGTTAACCCCAAACAGCTTTGTTACCAACATGGGTCAATGGTACAGCTGTGAAGTAGGACCATTACTACGGAGGACCTGTTCCAATATCTCCTCAAAGACGTTCCACTCGTAGTTCACTTGTTGCAATGGGCCTGCATTTCTTTTTTCCACTCAGTCAACTCGGTCACTCTGTTGACAATAGACAGAAATATAATACATATTGTGTGCCATTTGAATTAGATGCATTTATTTTATTATATTATCTGTAGATGAGAGGGAGAGAGAGACTGACCTTGCCTTGTTCTGTTCACACTCCTCAGAAATGCTGGCTTTCTCCTCCTCCAACTGTGCCACCTATAGGGCTGTCAACGAATATTCGAAGTTCGAATATTCGTTCGAAATGTATCCAAAAACGCGAATTCGAACGTGAAAATTAATATTCGAATGTGAAAAAACACTCCCCCCGGTTCTTCAGTGCGCTCGGAGCGCGTCTTTTCCTCCGCTGGCAACATTGTAAACAAAAAGAGATCAGCCTTGGCACCCTCCAACGTAGACTATCTGGTCTTTTTGGCGAATAACTTGTGAGCGCGACGGTGGCAATGCACTAATATGACAGAGTAAATTGCAGTCATTTGTTTTGTTTGTTTTTTTCGCTGTTTTTTGTTTTAAGAATGTTAGAAGCCAGCTTGTTTTCGTTTAAGTGCTTCAATTTTAAGGACGTGTTTGTAAAAGTTTGTGATTTTTTAAATTGTAGGATATTATTACTATTACTATATGTTCACTTGCTCGGAGCGCTCCTTGTCGTTAAAAAAAATATATTGCGCAGAGTTTAGGTGGGAGAACGGGACATTGATTGTTGTTAACTTCTTTGTTAAGCACTATTTTGTTAACGTTGTAAATGTGTTTAAATAAATTATCAATGATGTAGGCCTATCTTTGGGTTGTTTTGTCCCGTGTTCGAATTAGGCTATAACTTATAACACCAAGCAAGCCGCTCTCGCTGTGTAGGGCACATTGTGGACTGAGCATGCAAGCCAATTTCATTACTGCATGGGTTAGGTGCAAGTAGGCTATAGCCTATCTGGAATTCCCCAAACCGATTTATTTGGTTTCTGCGGGGGGGAAAAAGAAATCCTGCGACACACTTAGCAAACAATAAGGCAGTGAGGCGCAGTTGTCCATCTTAGTTAAATTGTCTCACATTCAAAAAGCCCTTTCCCACTCCGAAGATGACGGGGAAGCAGTGCTGCTTGCGATGATCGTTCTTTATAGCCTAAATGTTTTTTTTTCCATTGAGAATAACCCAGCAGTTTAGCCACGGTTGCACTAACATTACAAAATCTTATAGCCTACGTTCATCATTTTTGTTCCTGGCGATTTCAATTGGTTGTCTGTGCAAGACAACAGACATGGACATTTATTCTGGACTTACACAGGCTATGCCATTCAATAAGCATCTGAAGTAGAGCTCAGGGAGCTAGTAGTCTGGCTGGTGAAAGCTGCTATAACGCAATGTTCTCGGCAAAGTCCGAGACAGCTTTTTTTTCATGAATCCGAACGGTGTGTTGGCCCTTTCGCTATTTGAACCATGGTTTTGTCGCATTATTGACATATTGATGGCAACTGCGTAAAATAGGCAACCAGATATTCGAATAGTTCGAATTCGTGATTTTTTTCCAAACGAACATTCGAATGTCATTTTTGAGCAATTTTGACAGCCCTAGCCACCTATTGGGGAATCACATGGTGTTTGATGTTCCAACAACTAACAAGATGTGTTGATTTTATTTGCATAAAACTCCATCTCGGTTGCTGCCTCAAAGGTTTTCACAGTCGACTAGGGGTGGGCAAAAATATCGATATGGCAATATATCTTGATACGTATACCGCGATACGATATCGATATTTTTAAATATCAGTTATTTAAATATCGATTAAAAAAAAACAAAAAACTTTTTTTTTTCAAATAATAAATCATGTTTCAGACATAAATCAAGTACGACTTCCGCACCTCTGCTCCGCGAGGTGTCACTGTACTGCTACCTCAGACAGTGTGTTGTACATGCAAATATGTTGTTGTAACTTGCACTTGTATAAAATAGCATGGATAATTTGAATTACAATGTTTTGACTCAGTTTGTTCCATGAATTATCACTATCGTCTGATGTACACAACTCGGATTTTAAGATGCATAATGCCTTTTACATTTTTCAGTGAACTATGTAGAATATCGCAATATATCGCGATATATCACAATATCGTATCGTATCGTGACTCAAGTATCGTGAGGTCCTTGGCAATACCCACCCCTACAGTCGTCATTTCTACTCAAGACACAATTGATTATTTTCCTACCCTCAAGTATTTTACTGTCAGGTACACTGGGAAACTGAGGACTAAGCTGGGCACTGAAAAGCTTAAGAAAAGACAAAACACCAGCAACACACTAAATCAAAAAGGCATACCTTTGAGTTCAGGTTCTCTATTTGTGCCATCAGGTCTTGTTTTTCTT
This sequence comes from Melanogrammus aeglefinus, assembly GCA_900291075.1. Classification (NCBI taxonomy): domain Eukaryota; kingdom Metazoa; phylum Chordata; class Actinopteri; order Gadiformes; family Gadidae; genus Melanogrammus; species Melanogrammus aeglefinus. The sequence goes on from OLKM01001863.1 coordinate 89,056, forward strand.
GCGTTAGGCTTCCAACGGCCTCCAGTAACTCTCTTTCTCGAGTTGGGACAGTAGAGCTTCCCAGTACCCTGTCCGTTTCTTGGACTCCTTCTTCACAATTACGCCTGGGTCTCTTCGTACCTTGAGGGGGTTTTGTCAAGAGAGAATACACCTGTTATTACCGATGACTGCTGCTAGTGGACACACTGCATGCTAGAGAAATATTATATGAAATATTGTTGTTAGTCATAATCAAAACAAAGAACAGAAGGTGAAGAAAACAGCAGGTAAAAATAAAGTATGCTCCACCCAGACAATACAAAACACATTTTACCAGAAGGGCCCTCTCCTGAGGTCTGTGGTGTGTTCGGGGTGGAGGTCATGTTGTCATGATCAAAAGACAGTCAGACGTAATATAATTAGGTGAGTGCTGCATGCAGCGCTAAACTATTGTTATGTAATCCAATTAAGTACAAATTGTTTTTGTGTAAAATGTCAGGCAGATCTACAACGACTTCCCTCCACCTGCCTGACTATGAATACAGTATTAAAAAGATACAGTATTAAAAACATGATTATTGGCTACCTTAACTTCACCATGTTGAACTTTCATGATATTAGCATGAAATAAAATTCTCAATCTTTATTATTATGATGATAAAAAATAGAATAAATCATTTTAATTATAATTAATGTACAATTTATAGTACATACAATATAATAATATCTATATTTTCTTTACCTCTTCTAATTCATCATCTTCATCAGTCTTCTCGTCACTGTCAACATAAACAATTGTCAGAAATGCCACGGTCAGTCAATGACCAGTTTTCTGTATGTCCGTATAAGACCCCATACAGGGCTAAAAACTTATAAGTTTGTCAGGTTTCACTTGACAAAACCACGACTATCACAATATGTGGCTGCACGATTGAATAAAGTTCAAACAGTTAACATGAGAAACATTTAGCTGTAGCCATTAAAGATCGTACAGGTGACTTGGACTGTGTGATGACACCTAAAGCACTCAAAACGCTGTGATTGTGGACTCACTTCGGTTCCTCATTGGGTACGTTATCGCTGGGGTTGTTCCTTCTTTTTCCACTGTAGTCTCTTAACTTGCTTGCCAGACTTTTTATAGTGTTCCTGTAAAACCAAAAAAATATTGTCAGAATTGTGTTTTGATAAGAGGGACCCTGTAGTGGTTCTATTTCACGTAGGCTAAGCCCTCTAGGCTTCGCCTTATGGGCTTATCCCGTGAGTGCACTCACATGCACTGAAAATATCAGCAATTCACCAAACAATGTGGGTACCGCCCATATTACCCACAGGACCGCACATAATAACATGGGGCACAGTAGCTTTCGTCCTCTTTTCTTTCAGCAATTGCTTGAACCATCTACCAACACTTCTACTTCGACCATCTACGATAAATAAATGCAGCATCGGCGTGACGTAGCCCAGAGGTACGGCCCCTTCACGGCCTCTGCACCTCCTGCCCGGACACTCCCACCAGGGCGGACCTCATGTCTCGTGGCCGTCCCCACTTAGACGAGTGGCCGTTACATCCTGACACTGTCAGGTTCGGAACTGCTCAGGTGGACATTTTCGCGTTCAGCGAGAACCCCCACTGTAGCTTGTGTTTCTCTCTCCGCCATGAGGATCTTCCCCTGTTTGGGGTAGAGGCGACGGCGCGCACACCTTGGCAGCGGGCTCTCTTGTGTGCGTTTACATTCGAAATTACGCTGGGATTAAAGTGGAAATGAAGCAAAAAAATAAAACATGTCTATAGCACTAGTTAAATGTTTAAATATACCATAAATACAAATAAATTCGGAAATATGACCCATTATTCAGAATAAAGCACAAACAAGTTGCATTAATTATAACGTTTTCAGCCATGTGCGCCGCCATCTCAGTTTTCAGAATACGATGACGTCAAGAGAATGGTTGGTAACATTCTACATAGTGGCTCATAGCCTCACAGGTAGCTTACTGCCTCAACAAAATGGATATGGACGAATGGGATAGACCCACCAATGAGGGCAGCCATCCAATTGCCTATGCTTTTGAGCCAGTAAGAGCAAGTGGAGTTTTAGTGCCCCCAACAAGAGCCTGACTATGGAGGAGAAATAGATGAAGCGCGAGAGAGACGTATCTGAGCGCAACAGGAAAACAATCGGTGGTGCTTATGTGGGGGTTTGTGTCCCCTATGTCCACTGACATGGAGAGTGTCTGCTGCCATGGAAATGAACCTGGGACATCTCATCAAAGATAACAGATGTATCACGTCCAATCCGACGTGCCAAAATGCTGTCATTAGAGCGAGAACGTGTTGGAGGGTCGCAATGCTGTCGCCTGAGGACATCCGAGCCGAAACACTGGAGCGCCCAATAAACAGCAGGTAAACTAACACAGTCTTGATAGGTTGTGCGGAGGGAGTAGGGGACTACACTGATCACCTGAGACTACACAATTTTTTACACCCATACTCAGTTATTTTGCAATGTATTATCATGGTAGAAGCTGCGATACAGTACTAGCATAGCATAACATAACAAGCACATACTGTAACTAGCTGTACCCAGCTGTACCCACAACAGGTTCGCAAGGATCTGCTAATAGTTTACACTACTTATTGAGCGAAACAAATGCAATCATCGATACTACTCCATCACAAAAAGAAACCTCTTACTCACACATTAGAAGTTCGCACCACCGAGTTTATTCACCAATTCATCAACGATGCAACTGCATTTTCAGAACGCGGTAATCCACAAGTTATGCACTTCGGCGAGAAACATCCAACACGTTATTGCGACTGAACAGGAAGTTCAAATCGATAAAGTCCTGTCTCTGAGTAGGCCTACAGGATACATTACGGCGGCCCTTGTTCTTGTACAAACACAAAAACAAACATCAACAGAAATTGCGTAGGCATATTGAAATAAAGTGAACGTCCGCTTTAGTTATATTCTGTCAGTTAGAATGTAAATTATTCATGACAGGCTTTGCCTACTTTACGCTACTCTACGCTACTCATTCTAACCCTTCTTCTTTCTCTATCAGTCTTTACAGGCTTACAGCGTACAGACAATTCACCCTTTGGTCCAGGGGTCATCTTGGCCGGAGGAACAGGATTCCAATACCAGCCTGTGTTGTGAACGCCATCAGGACTGTTTACCCATCCCCAGAATACTGTGGATTTGAATACTATATTGACTCATAGAAATTCTTTGTATTGGCTAATTGATCAAACATTACATGTATTTACTATCATTTTGGCCTCTGTAATATCTCCATTAAACTAGGTACTTTGAAAACATACAAATGAAATGCTGAAACTATGTTATGCAGCTCTACGTTTACCGCTTGTTTCTCTGCCTGGCAAGCGCGTTTCTGCGCTCTTTCTCTGCGCATAAGAGCAGCACCCGGGTCCGATGTGACAGGTCTGTCCGTGTCTCCAGCACTATAGCCACTAAAATTAAAAATTGTTGGCACAGCATCTGGCTTCAGGCGATTGGTTGGACGGCGAACAAATCTCCCATCTTCAGCAAAAGCTCCCTCTTCAACGTAATCAGCCTCTATAAAGTGGTCGCTACATACTCTCTGCCCTGGTCCCATTGGGGGGCTGAGACGTTTCAATGCAATAACCATCTTCGGAGCAGTTTAGGCTTCTTGACAGGAATGACATGGAAATTAACTATTTTACCACTCCCTTTTACCCGATAATACTCGTTTGAACAGCCAGGAGCAATACAAAATGACCCCCTGTTTCTTCTCCAAAGATTTGCCATGGTTATTTGAAAGCACCAACCATTCTGATGTCGTAACGCCTGCTTTTTTAAAACATGGCCGCGCCCTAGTGGCGAAAGTCGTTGTCAACTTGTCATTTTCCAGTGAAACTACTAGAATTTCAGGTTTAATGAAAATACATGTATTTTCAAAAATTAAAAAGCAACCAAAAAATGGTCAAAGTTCTCATTGCTTCATTTCCACTTTAAGAGTGACGGAACATAGGCAAATATAGGCGGGGCTAATAAGTTACTAACCACCAACTAAACAGAAGAGGTCTTACCTATAAGTATCGCTGTTGTCAAAGTCCTGTTTGTTGTGAGTCGGTTTCAGATGATTACACTCAATCACACCAATGACTCCGATGCATATCCTGTTTTTAGCCTGTTGGGCGAACAGACACCCAAGTTGAAGTATAAGAACTAATAAAAAGACACTGATAAAAACTTCGCACACAAGCACACACTCACGTTAAGCTGACAGCCGACACGATGATACGCCTTGATGAGTCGGTTATTGTGGTACATCATGAGGCCATATTTCTCCTTGCTCTTGTTGTCCCCAAAGATGATGGGGATTTTTTGTCCCTAGAACGGGACTTAAGGAAGACTCTGGAACCGGAAGAATGCTGTCACATCATCACAGAATTAAAACATTTCATGCATAAATAAACCAAACGCACACTCAAGATGATCAAGGAGACTAATCTAATGTTCGGTGACATGGTTGCTCAGTGATTAGCACTGCTGCCTCACAGCCAGAAGGTCCTGGGTTCGAGGCCATTGCCCTCAATAGCTCCTAGCCTTCCCTTAACAAAGACTAGCCTGCTATAAACTGGAGTTGGATCCCAGGCGCTACACCGTGTAGCAGCTGCCCCTGGGTTAAATGAAGAGAATGTACTAATTAAGGATTTCTTCTGCAAGTAAAAGGTGGAATGTTTCTGTTTATGGTAGAAAAGGATACCGCACCACTGGGTTTGTAGCTGTACGAGTGGTTGATATAGTCAAGACCCTCAGTGATGGGATGAGCCTCCACCGTCTGTCCTTGAATGTTGATCTGCATAGATGGCTTCAAGTAGAGGATGCTGCAGTATGCCTACGGTAAGTATAGATAAAAAACTAAATACAACCTCAGGCACACAAGAATAAAGAAAATAACTAAGAAAATGAATCATAGCTAGCCCTGTGTTACACATCATAATAATTGTATTTAGCAGTAAATACATTCGATTTATTTGGTCATTGCAAAGTGCGTAAGTACATAATAAAATATGTTCACAATGATAACATTAACATTATTGTTTGAGAAATACGGTCATCTTAATAGCTTTATTAATTAATATTGCATCATGGAGGTCTGATCCCTTACTCTGCGGTCGGTATGTGGGACTTCCCCCAGAGCTACAGAGTGTTTATGTGTACCATGCTGAGGTCGCTACTACTTACACGCAAGGAGGAGTTACTATCAGGGACTGAAGTGCCTGAAGTGGTGCCTGAGTCATCACAGGGAATGCGGATATCATTCTCTGTGGTGAAATCCAACGCCACTTTCCCTTCAGATGTCCTATAATGAATGTAAAGACATAAAGATAGCAGATATTTTTACTTGCTTTGTATCACAGGACTCTCAAGAAGTCTAACTTAGCAAACATTCTTAAACATTATTTTGTGTCCGTCCCGACCATAGACTGTTAAATGTCCTGACAAGGTCAATCTTTCCTTAACAAAGTCTAGTAACCATGGGGATGAACCCAGACCTGCGGAGGTTCCAGATGATGATCTTGGTCCCGGTGGGTTCCTTGATAGCTTGTAGCTTGGAGCTCAGTGAGCAGTTCTTCCTCAGTGTTGAAGGGTGAGTGGTCCAGTATGTCCTCAGACTGCCCTTGTTCTATCCATCACACTGAGTAGTCACTCGGGTCAAGGAAGTCTCTTATTAGGCTTGGCGGGTCTAACCGTTATTCTCCTCACCTTGGACCCAGCAGACCCCTTTAACATCGGTGTCGTAGCAGGGGAAACCAGATCCAAGTTTAACAATATTTAACTTCGGTACAAGGATATTATATGTAGCATATGCAACTAATAACAATTATAATCCAACAAAAACTAAATAATAATAACATCCTCTAAAAAGGCCCTTGCCAAGGAACCAGACATGGCTTGATTAACATATCCAGAGTAATTTACTTCATGATAACAGTGATCCACAACGCACACAGCAATGACCAGCAAAACGAGTGTGGACCTCATTTGAAAAGCTCAAAATGGATATACTTATCGGTTCCATTTTATTAAAAGCCTGATGATAGGCACAGCGATTTGCTCGGCCTTCAGTCTCCTTCAGGTAAGGTCTGTGACAGATGCCAACACACAGGTTTCTTTTGATTTGGATAAAACGAATGCTCCGCCCCAGACGCATTGAGCCAGACTTGAAAACCGTTGCCATACATCTTGTTTTTTCCAATGGGAAGTTTTCCCTTCACAGCTTTGTTCTTGCTATAATCCGAAGCTATAAGGGAAAAGGAAAAAATACATTAGATCCAATAATTTTCATAGTGCGGTCGTCGTGAATAAAGTGAATCCTATGTATGTGATCTTCTAAATAATTATCGATATTTTAATATTCAACTGTCACTCTGAGCATTCTTGATGCAATCAATTCGCCCGGCTGAGTTCCGTTTCCGTCGTCTGAAGGTGAGACACTCGCTTGTCTTTGATCTGAGTCTTATTGATCCTATCTTGCATGTGGCATTGTCGGGATCGTATGCATTGCTGGGAGAGGATGGAAGCGAAATACATGCAGAACTCTTCAAAACCTTTCGAAGTGTATACATTTGTTACTCACCACAATGGCTGCTATTCGAGCTGAGTGGTAAACATTTGGCCTTTGTCACGATGTATAGTAAATTTCCAGTTCAGAGACTTACAACACACTTTTAAATACCAGAAACTGAAGAAGTAATGTAGTGCCTGGCCCATAAACCTAAACAGGGAGGTTCTCACCTATGCAGTTCAGCAAATAGCACACTGAGGGCACGGGTGTGGCTGGTCTAGAGCTGTTGGGCCTGTGGAAGATACTGTGTGCTAAGCTGAAATGGAACGTCCTTACTGATTTACACAGCCACTGTGGTGATTCACACAGACTTCAAGGATCAGGGCATTCATCCGACTAATATCAGGATTATCGACATCATTATTCATGGCATGCTATAACACATCTGTCTACAACTAAATCTATCCCAACTGATATCCAAACCAACTTGGCCAATCATGAGAACCCTGATGGACCTATTCCTTACTACAACCCAACCCAACTACTGCCCGGGCTACTCATCTGGATATCAGTGGCATAAACGACCTCTGGCCCTCAATACTCTGTCCCGATCCCAAAATACCAACATTACTAACAGTACACTCAAAACTCAACTTAATATATTATATACTTTATTGTACTGTTATCTTAGTGAAGAGTTGAACTGGCAATCATCCTCTCATTGCCGCGGATCCGATCTCGCGTGTGTGTGAAATCCCCCTCGTCTCTGGGACGTGCATGGCTTCTAGCTCCTCGCTTAGAAACAAGTCATAATTCTGGCGCGTGATGACATGCACTAAGACTACTTGAACCTCCAGGGGACAAGCGAACTTCCAGGAGAGCAGATACAGATGTCTTTAGTTAGTATGCGATAGGTAAGGCTATATCTACTAATTAAGGGTTCAGATTTTGAACATCACATCGTCCACAGTGCTTCCACGTTCTTAATGCAATGTTAGATGACGACATCACTATGTTACAGTCCTCAACTTGACATGTGGCCACGACTCCGCGTGAGGTCCTCCCCGTCTTGCGAAACAGCCAGTAGTTCCCCAAAAAAAATGGTGTGATTGATTCCCAAATGATCTCAATAATCTATTGCCTTTAATTAATGTCGCTCTGTATATTCAAAAACTCCGCTAGAGGTTCTCCAGCCCTCAAACGTCTGTGTTCGAACCTAGACAATATCAGGCTACACATGGGCGTTCAAGTTTGGTTTGAAATGTGGACGGACGCATTTCGGAGTACAGGTTTCAGAAGTGTGCGTACAATGAGGATGCACTCTTTTTCTCTCTTTGTGTCAGCGGTAATTGAAATTCTGGAAAGACGGATACCTAATTTTTACTAAGGAAGTAAATGTATAAGCAAAATTCTGTCTGGCACGTTTTATCAAAACGTTTCAAAAGGCAGTCAGACGTATTAAACCACTATGTTTCTGCTCCATGTGGCTATCCAGGTGTTGACAACAACGTGACAGATATAGGGCCGTAAGCGGTCACACCTGTTATCGTTTCCTCGCTCCGACCGTCATGCAACTACACAATCTTTAGTTGCATAAAAAAGATAAATTATTATGAGCTCACAGCGAAAAGTGCGTCGCAAAAATCCCTGCCGATCTGTGTACCGGCGAGGCATTTCGAAAGACTAGTTTCTACTTGCGTTAACTAACATTTTGGTCCGCGAAGAGACGTGGCGGTCGACACGACCTCGATACCAATAGGCTGTCCATTTGCTAAACAGAAACAGCCAATGGGGCCTCCCGTGTTTTATCAAACCTTACCATTTTATAAACATACTTCGAAAGTTATGGACGGATTTGGATGAGAAATTTTCAGGAAATGGTCCGCGATGGGACCAGGAAACACAAAAAATAAAATTTGGGGGAGCGTCGCGTGCAATGATATGCCGTATTGCGCGACCTGTAATAACCGAGCAATAACGCTTCGCGCAGTTGGTCAGCTGCAGTCTGTCATCAGAGGAGTTGTGTGCATATTATTTGGCAAAGTGGTTTGAGTGAATAATTTCACAAGACAGGATATCGTGAACACTTGGATTCCATATATAGAAAAACCACACTGGCCTTGATTAGAAACTGCTGTTTGACGTTAATAAAAGTCATTAAGTTTATGGATTTAACAGTTTATTTGTGTTCCATTGTAATCCCTATTTTCAGAGGTCTTATGTATATGGTGCTGTGGTTATATTTCATTACGATTGGCTTTGTTTGGAATAGTTTATGTGATTAATTGGCCAGTGTCTAGTGCCCTGGGCACCAGTGCTGCTCAACACTCAAATATACAATCAATCCATCACATCAAGCAGTCATTTAATTCACATATAACCAAAAACACTAAATCAACCATTAAAAACAGTCCTAAAACATATATACCTAAGATATAACAGCATAGCCTAAGAATCATAGGTAGTTATTAATGGTAAAAATAAGAATGCATGCAATGACAATCGTGAAAAACAAACAAAACATCTACACGCAAAACCACTTAGGTCAAAATAAAAGTTTTCTTACAGGGATCCTCTGCTCATTATGTTGCTGTTAGGCTGTCGTGTGGTGTGTGTGTGTGTGTGTGTGGGTGGTGTGATGTGTGTGTGTGTGGTAGCAGGGTAGCGCGGACGTGTGTGTGTGTGGTGTGTGTGTGTGTGTGTGTGTGTGTGTGTGTGTGTGTGTGTGTGTGTGTGTGTGACATTTTCTAATCCTCACTGTCAGCTCGTCAGGGCAGTTGTCATCTATCCTCTCCTCAATTTCCCTTGATGTTTGAACACTTAAAACACTTGCACAAGTCCGTTGCACAGATTCCTGCAGATACGCAGGAACATCTTGGAACTCTTTCACGAACATCTTTACACTGCAGTACACCTTGGCAGTTGTAAAGGGAGTGGCTGTAAGACAACAAGGATGTGTCTGTTGTATCTGCAGGGACTCTTTTGCCACGGGGACCTCTGTGCAAGTGTTTTAAGCGTTTCAAGAACAAGGGAAATTTGAGGAGGAAGGAAGATGAACAACTGCCCCTGACACTGAACAGTGAGGGATTGATGTCACAACACACACACTAACACACACACACACACACACACACGACACCCACAACACCACAACAAAACCACACACACCCGCACACAACCACACACACGCCAGCACACACACGCTAGCTTCAACAGATAACGGGAGCGAGGATTCCCTTAAGAAACTATTTAGTTTGTGAGCCTGTTGTCGTTTGCGGTAGCATGTTTGTTTTGTTTTGTCAGGATTGTATGCATCGTGCCATTGTCTTATTGTTTTACCATTATTACTCATTCATTTCTTAGTTAATGCTGTTTTGTATGCTGTATGTATCATATGTTTTTAGGACTGTTTTTAATGGTTGATTAGTGTTTTGTGTTATGACGGTGATAAATGCTGCATTTGATGGATGGGATTGATTTTGTATATTTGAGTGTTGGCAGCACTGCTGTGCCCCGGGACTAGGCAGTGAGCAATTTAATCACATAAATAGTTTCAGCTTATACAATGGCCACGTACTGCAATATATTTTTTACCAAAGGCAAAAAAACCCCCCAATTATTTAATGGGAAAACAACCCTTGAAAATAGGGATTACAAATGAACCACAAATAACTAGTTAAATCAGAACGTTCATGGATTTTATTAATCTTCATAGCAGTTTAGCACATGGCCAGTGTGCGTTTTTTATATACTGACATTCCAAAGTGTTCACATCGCTGCTTGTTGAATTATTCACTCAACAATTTTCCAAATAATAATTACACACCACTCCTCTGATGAAGACTGCAGCTGACAACTGCCGCGAGCGTTTGTGTTTCGTTATTCTACAGGTCGCGGAATGATGGAGTATCTATTGTGCACGGGCGATCCGTCCCCCCAATGTTATTTTTTTTGTTCCCGGTCCCAATCGCGGACATTTCCTTGAAAATTTCATCCAAATCCGTCCATACTTTTTCGAAGTCGTATGCTCTTATAAGGATAAGGTTTGATTAAACACGGGGAGGCCGCCCATGTTGCTTGTTTTGTTGAAAGCAGCAAGCCTAATTGGTCTATCGAGGTCTGGTCTGTCGACCGTGCCCACCTGTCCTCGCGGACCAAAATGTTGTTACGCCCAAGTAGAACACTGGTCCTGTGTTAAAATGCCTCGCCGTAGAAGATGGGCCAGGCTTTTTTGCGACGAACTTTTTGCTGTGAGGCTCTAAATACTTTAGTCCTTTTTTATCGAGACTATAAGATCGTGTAGTGTCGCAGACGGATGGAGCGGAATCCAATTTCTGAAAGACTGTTTCCGTGCTTGACCTTCGGGCCCTAATATGCTAACAGCTAACACATTACCAGGGTAGAAGGAAATTCACTGCTTGGTTTTACGTTCCCCAGAGGCAAACGTGTGCTACCACACGACTACAAAAAATATTTGTTTGCAAGTGAATGCTGTATCGGTGTTGCCCTAATTCCAAACACGCAGTCATCGACCACTAAGCGATCAGGATTTCGAGCAGAGACTCAAATTATTATAGACTTCAAGCCAAGCCAGGACATTGACCAAAGAATGTCCCATTGTGGTGGTCAACCAGGAGGGATGATTAATGCGTTAAAACCAGGACTTGAATACAAAAACAAAAGATCCCCTGAGCGACAGCCAAATCTTAGGAATAAATATCGCCGTCTTGAAGTTTATTTATATGGGGGGTGTGTGCAGTACCAGTGGTTGTCATGACACATTTAGTTCAACAGGTTTATGTTCTGATACCTGTCCGGTACCGAGCCAACCTGCTCCTGGTGCTATGTATGTATTCAGGCTAACAGGATGATTGTTCCTGATGCTCATCATCCAGCCAAAGGTGTATTGTGATTTTTATGTAATGGTAC
>OLKM01001864.1:0-69423 GCA_900291075.1 Melanogrammus aeglefinus
ATTGACTCGCGTGCCACCGGAGCAGGCTCTGGACTCGGAGAAACTCAGAGGGGGGGCGAGCAGACCCGAGTTGACGGGGACGAAGACAGACCTCCGGGAGACCGGACGAAAGGGTCCGTATCCGTATTTACCATAGGGTTTGAATTGGCCTTTAGTATATCTTCTCTTTATTTATTGCGAATTACCTGCAGGTGTGGATGGTATGAGGAGAAGGAGGGAGAGAAGGAGGGGGAGAGAGTTCTGGAGTGACTAGGCGAGCTCTTCGATATGGTCTGTGTGTCCACTGTTCTCGCCTGCTGTAATGCCCCCTCTCTCCTAAGAGGACCGTGGACCTGTGGTTGTGGATGGATTTGGAGGAGGGAGGGAGGGGAGGGAGGAGGGAGGGAGGGAGGGAGGGAGGGAGGAGGGGAGGGAGGAAGGAGGGACAGATAGTTAAGAAATAATGACAAGGAAAATACATAAATAAAATAAAATAAAATAAAATAAAGGAAAGTTGAACAGAGAAGAGAAGTGAGAGAGGGTTTGGCTAACTGGGTCTGATGATAGTCAGAGACAATAGTGGCAGTAAATCAGTGTCTTAAACAGCTGCTTTAGACACAGGTGTGCCTTTTTCTTCCATGGCGCTTAGTTCTGCTCAGCAGGGAACCACCTTAAAAAAAAAACATACAACTAACAACCCTTAAGGTCCAAGTCGAACGTGGACAGAAAAAAGTAATATGTAAAACAAAACATGTCATCTGAATACTAAGTGTGCAGAGGTTGTGTAATTGAAGTCCTACTTGTGTGGGTCTTAACTCGATTGGCTTTATTGATTATAAACCTCAGTGTTCAAATATTGCCCATCTTGCGAGACCAATAGGATGTCCTTAAGATAATGAGGCAATGCTTTAGCATGAAAGGACGTTGCTGTTGTTGAGGAATGGGTCTGGGTGAGGGACAAAAAGGTAATACATCAGTGGCCTGAAGAACCGAGATACACACTGAATCAGTATTTATGTTTATTTATGCACAGTTATGTTGCGTACTTATGAGTCGAAGCAGGCTTATGGTCAAACTGGTATTTTCTATTGAATTGAAGTACAAACTGAAGGTGTCATTATCATTCTAGGTAGAGTTTCTTAAAGTTTTTTTCTACATTGTTCAAGAACCCCCCTAGTGAAATATCCACCGTTTCCCTCCGTTAACATGTCCAGGTATTACATATGTTCAAATAAGTCCCTTCAATTGAGAATAAAGCCTTTGACAGCAGTGTGTTTCAGACTTGAAAGGACTGAACACCAACCGGTATCCCAGAATAGCATAAGCCTTGATCTCTTACGTATCATTATAATACGCCCGATCCACACATGAACTTGTAGCAAGCCATGTCTTCTCTGTTGAGATTTAGGGGGATTTGCTCTTTACTGCACAGGTTAGACATACATGGCTTATTGGAAAGATACAAATCAGGACGTCTTTGTTAGCATTGGTGCCCCAGAAGTCATAATCTCTAGTATCTGCGGTATAAAGGCTGGGACGAATTTCAAATTATAAATACGTACTCTAGATGCTGAAAGTATAGACCGTTACGATTCAGCCTTTATACTATAGGGACTATAGCATACAACCACGTTTTCGGATTACAGTTAAATGCATTTTTCACAATTTACCAGCGCTTATTTTGAGGGCTGAACAGACAATTTGACTGGAACTACTGAGCAGGTAGTTGTTTTTTTTGCGTTTAAGATATTAAGTGATTTCTTGCCGATGATCCATGGCTGTCTTTGTGAATGTCGGCACACATCAAATCATCGATTATTCGTTCATACCACCCACAATTATTCGACCATGAAAATTTTGAGTTATTCACATCATTACTCTGGAGTGCACTTTCAGGTTAGGAATGGGCAATGATTGTCGAATAGTCGGAATCACGTAGAATATCGAATAATGAATGTGACTCCACGTTATCTCCACTACTAAAGAAACTCAAGAAAAAATAAAAGAAACAAGCACTAGAAGGGCAGATGTGTTCCTGTAACACAATATATTCAACCAGAGGGTGTCCCTAAAGTACCAAAGCCTCTGCGATACATATTTATGTTCATTATATAATAACAGAAGAAAAGTGTACTGTCTGTCTTGTGACCATTACCTGCGTGGCGTGCTGTGAACGATGCAGTCAGCTGAGTAAAAGCTCTGCATGGAACTCATTTAATAAAATAAACGTTCATGAAGTTCAGTGTGAATTATGTCAAGGAAAGCTGGCATATCACGGATCGACCACAACCATCCAAGACCAAAGCACCCTAGCTCTACTGGGGGTCCATCTACAGGTCAGCAGTCAGTGGCTAGCTCTTTGGTTAGACCATGCCCGTACGATGCTAGGCGGGCAGAGGAAATGACTCTCTTGCTCTCCAAGATGATTGCGAAAGACATGCTACCCATCAGTTTCGTTGAAGGGGAGGGTGTTGGCCCATTCATGGCATTTGTTGAGCCTGAGTTCACTGTCCCATCTAGAAAGACGGTCAATTCTAGACTGGAAAAGTTACATGATAATGGTGCAAGCGATCTACGCACCCAATTAACAATTGCCGAGAAAGTGTCACTGATGGATGCGTGGACAGCGAAGATGATTTTGCAGTTTTTAAATTTAAAAGGTTAGGAACAGATTCTAATAAGCAATAGTTTCATAGGCTAAAGGCGTGTCTAGTTAACCGTCATGCAGGCTGCGTTTAGTAAAATAAATAAAGAAATAGCGATCTGTTTTCGGCAGAAAAGCTCAGGTTGAAATAATTCGATGTTGATGGCACAGTGGTTGAAATAAGTAGATTTATCTCATACAAATCATAAAAGCCTCTTCATGTGTCATTGTGTGTGCGTGTATCCGAGGTGCGTGTGTGCGTTGGGGGTTCTTGATTGACCCATTTTCTAATCAAATTCGAATGGTTTTTCAGGTATTTTAAGTTGATGTGAAAATGAGAATGTGAGTCCACTGATTGTTCACAGAATTTGGGTACATCTAGCATACTTATTTGGCTTTGATGTTTATGGGCCGATATTTTATGTATGCAACTCTTTTGAACCATCATCGACCTTGTCTATTTTTCACCTCATGATGTACTGTGAGATTCCCACCTTTTCTGCAAGGGTGAGTGCTTTGTATGTATTCCTTTACGGAGGAGCAATCCAAGAAGGCATCTTCAAAGGCTCTCTGGAAATGTATTTTCCATTTCATTCAACGTATGCCCTGTGCTTTGCTGGGTGCTAAAAGCACTTGACCACACTTTGAGATCTAAACTCATGATATCTCCATACATCAAAAGGGTCCTACGTGCGTGCGGGCCTGTGCGTGTGTGTTGCGTGCATGAGGGTGTAATTCTGCCAAAGCCCACGAGAGAGGGATCAAAGCTAAAATTAAAGAAAACAAGGCTACTTCAGCCATGAGCTCCGATCAGGGCTCAATGGCTCCTAATGAGGAGATAATGCCAGAGGATCGGACAAGGACTGCTTGTGTTTTATGGGAAAACGATTCAAAAAACTATAATAAAAGAAAGTAAAAAAAAAGGTTTAACAGATGAGGGTTGTAGTTGCGCTTGGGCCTCACAGAGTGTGGGGGAACATCTATGTGATCTTTCAGACTAGAGAGTTTTTAAAGGTGGGGAAGCCTCTGTAAAATACAAGTCTGAAAATATCTTTCACAGTGTTACTTTTCAATCCAGCGTCAAACTGCACAAGCAAGTTCGACGTGGGCTGTGACATTTGACTGAACCCCTCACAAGCGGTCCTCAGAAACCCCATGTGTGGGTTGTTGTAAAACCTTTTACGACCGTTACGACAGCTCGCATCACACGGTAGAAACACGTAGGCGGAAGTTCTGCTCTTAAAACTGAGCTTTAATAGGATAATGTTTCATAAAATAATCATGCCAATGCGATTGTGTAGCTGTTGTTTTTTTATGGTAGTTTGTAATTGTTTGTAATATTAGATGCTGGTGAGCCTCGCTCTGCTTTGTTAGCAACACCATTAAATGTGCCCCATAGGGGGAAGGTTTTGGTGAGTTCAAGGTGTTTTAACCATTTTTTAATCTCAACACACCAGTCTCCTGTTTTGCAAGTCTCTCAACCTCCTATCTCGGTTTGTATCTATTTTTCCGGTATTTATATCTGAGACCTGTTCAGCATACTCTGTATTGTATTCACTGTTTCCTGGTTGGAGCTCTTTCTGTGTCAACCACGGTAAGCATGGACTCTGGTTGCTCTTGTTCCACCTTTCTCATAGATAAGAGAGACGTATGTCAGTTAGAGGATGAAAGGGTAGCGAGCATAAAGAAAACAGATACTAGAAAGTATAGAGAAGAGACCCGACAGGCGCAGTGGCGTGACTAGGCGTGACTATTTTTGAGGAAGCCAAATGAGACAAAACCTTTAATCTACATGCTTTTTTGAAGGTGGGGGACAGAAAAGAGTGTCGCAGCTTGTATGTATTAAATGTAACTACAAGAGCTATTTGAGCGCCTGGTAATTTTCCCAGGATTTACACACCGCTGTAATCTGACAGGCGCGCGCATTCTCTCTCACTCACTCACTCACACACACAATGTTCCTTATACAACATAAGACAACCCAGAACAAGCGGCTATAAACAACCACAGCCGCATCTGTTCAGGTGAGCCCTGCTGTCCCTGGTGCTGATTCTCAGCGTTAACAACCGCGATAAAACAACAACTTCATTTGATTGACCAATGCAACCTATTCCAGGGAATGAAGGCACAATTAGAACTATAATAAAACAAAAAATAATAAACGGACAGCTCAGGGAACAGTAATGCCGCACCGGGAGGTGTGTATTTTATTCACCCTATTTGTAGAAGAAGGCCATTATCCTGTCTTTCATGTTGGCGAAGATGCCAATAAGAGACCCAGGGATTATTTATTATTCTTTTCTTGTCAAAAAGAAGACACGTCCAACTAAATAGCTGAAGTTTAGCGCTACCAGCTAGCCACTTTTTGCCGACATAGTTCTCCTCATTGAAAGAGCGATAACCACTTTTCTTTCTCTCCACACGCAGCTGAAGCTTAGGCATTGGCCTGCCGTCAGATTTATTTTTTAGTTGCTGCCCATGTGGCAGTTTGGTTAAATTTTACTTTCTAAATTTTAATTCTACTCTAAATCTCCACCCTCCACCTGCTTATACGATAATATGATAAAAATGCAAATGTGATAATCTGCTATTTGTTTTCGTCGATACTTTGATTTGATTGGTTTGATTGGCACCCTGCTGACTAATCACAGGAGGGCAGTGTCATGACCGTAGCCCTTCCTGATTGGTTAATCCTTCTTTTTACTTTCACCAAGGGATGCTATCTCGGGCTGGCTTCCTCGCGCACATACAGTGTTCAATGTCGTGTTTTGCCGCATATTCAGTATTTAACATTTATAGGGGCGCTGTTTCACGCATTTTGAAATGCTCAATGAGAGGAGAAAATGTGGAAGAAATGACAGCAACACAGCACCAAAGAATAACCAAAACTGTTAATATAAATGGTTTTTATTGGATGTCTAAAAAACAGGGAAGCCTGGCTTCCCTTTGCAGGGAGAAAACGCCACTTCAGGGAGAAAATGCCACTGGCCAGGCAGACTCGTAGAGCTAATGCTATCGTTAGCAGTGACTACATCAAGGCAACCCTGTGGGCAGCACCACTTGCGAAGGCTGACAGCAGCCTGCCTCGCAAGTCTTTTTCGGGGGTAAAAACCCTAGTCAAAGGCGACTCTGTTACACGTAAAGTTAGACTACACCCGCCAGCGAGTTATTTGCCTAGCCGGAGCCCGGGCTCCCGACATTAAAGCTAATCGTAGGGTGCTGGCATGTGGTCAGACCACATACGGAGTTAGATTAGATGCACCAAACACAAAACTAGTTTCGACAGCATTGTAGTTCATGTCGGTACCAACGATGCTAGGACGAGACAAACTGGTCACAAAAAGCAACATAGCTTGGCTTTGTGACTTTGCCAGAAAGATGTGTCTGCATCAATTAATTCTCTCTGGCCCTCTACCCGAAAAGGGTAATGATGAGCCTTATAGCAGATTCTCTCTAAATCGCTGGCTGGCATGATATCTATCAGAGCAGGGCTTTTGTTTCATAGATAACTGGCCCTCCTTGTGGGGTTGCCTTGGTGTGCTCTTGAGAGATGGCCTTCACCCTACTGGGTTAGGCCCCTCAATTATGTCAAAAACATAGATAGATGTCTGTAGCCAGGCGGGACTCATCCACTCACAGCAGACTGGGTTGCAGGAGTTTAGCAAACCTGCTAGCAACATGATAGTTTACGTTGCAGAGTCTAGAACAGCAGGTGGTTTAGCTGAACCAGTTTCTCAGAATGATGTATATTGCACCAACCCATTCAGAGCTGAGCGTTAACCAGACTCCCTCTGAAAATAACGCTGTACATACTGTATGTGTGCAGTGGTACGGCCTCGCACTGTCTCGAGGTGTAAAACCCGCAGGCGAAGGCCGCGACCAGTATGTCAAAATCGCCCTGACCGTTAACCGGACTCCCTCTGAAGCACATAGGGTTCATGAATATAAGGTCGCTTTCATCTAAATCGCTCTTGGTCCAGGATCTAATTGTTGATAATAACATTGACATACTGGGCCTTTGTGAAACCTGGTTAAAACCAGATGAATTTCTAGCCCTAAATGAAGCTACTCACCCTAAATACGTTAGCACCCAAGTATCTAGAGAAGTAAAGAAAGGTGGTGGATATCTAATGCCCTATTCGCACGGGATTAGTATTACCTGGGGACCTCTGGTAATTTGTAAATTACCCCCCCACGTCTGTGTTTCTTGCGGCGCATTCGCACAGGATTAGTGAAGTCTGTGTTTTACTCGAATTTACTGACATCACGGCCCGGATGTGACGTCAAAACCGTCATCCATCTCAATGTCCTCCGAGATTTCGCCCTTTTAATGGAACGGAGCCTGCTCTTTCTTCGAATGGGTCTCCAGCACCGATACGAGCCCGTGTTTGCACCTAAAACGCCTTCAAAAATGCCGCTCACAGTTTCCACCGCAGCCTCCATGTTTCCACCCGTACAGTATGGTTTCAACCGGGGAAGAAGTAGAAAAGGCGCGCAATAAAAAACAAAAACAAACAAAAATGCCCCTCAATTACTGAGATGCAGATTCGCACGGGACTAGTTTTACCACGGGACGTCGGTCTTTGGTGAAATTATAGTAGGTAATTTGCGGGGGAATTTTTACCTACTTTTTTACTGACATGGCGCATTCGCACGGGATTAAGATCACCGACGTCCTCCGCAATTATTACAAATTACCTGAGGTCCCCAGGTAAAACTAATCCCGTGCGAATAGGGCTATATTCTAAGCTTAATTTAAAGCCAAAGAATAGATATATATTCAGATCCTTTGAGGTGCTCGCGTTCTGCTCCGCAGTTCCCCGACAAGCGAAAGTTTCAGACTCATATTCAGACAATATTTTGCTTATTGGGGATTTCAACATTAATGTGAATAACCCATCTGATGCCCTCGCAAGGGCTTTTCTGTCCATTACAGATACGCTTGGCTTCAAACAGCTCGTTCAGCACCCAACCCACATCGGTGGAAACATGCTGGACCTCGTCTTGACCCACGGTGTAGACATTTCACACCTAGTGGTCTCCCCCTACACCTCAGCTTTATTGCTCACTTTCCAGGTGGTGGTATCCTGCCCCTGTGACTATCACCAGGCTACTAGCTGTTGCCACATCACCCCTGCAACCATTGCAGCTATGGCAGATAAGTTACCCTGTTCACTTGCTCCTCTTTGTAACTATAGCGGTTCTGTGGAGTGCCTTACTGATGACCTCAACATTGCCTTGTCTGCTGCCATTGATTCAGTTGCTTCACTTGTAATTAAAAAACGATAATTGAAAAACAGCCTCCTGGTTTAATGCAGAAACAGGCACCCTGAAGCGAAGCTGCAGAATCCTTGAACGCAAATGGCGCTCGGCTAAACTTGAGGCACAACAGTCTGCTCACCTATTAGGGTGGGCTGACTACTGCCAGGAACAAAAAATAAGATTTGGAAATTGATGCTTGCCGTGCAATTTGTCCTACACATCCTGTGGGGCAGGATGGGGTCCTGCACAGTAGGATGGGGAACTCTGGGTCAACACTCCTGGAGTTCAAGGCAATTCCTCTGGTTGAACTTGAAAAGGTGATGAAGGCATCAAAACCAATGACTTATATGTTGGATCCTCTCCCTTCCAAGGTTCTAAAAGAACTTCTTCCCACAGTGCGGGCCTGCAATCCTCTAGTTTATGAATCTCTCGCTTTACACAGGAATTGTTCCCTCCAATTTCAAGGCTGCGGTGATAAAACCGCATCTCAAAAAGCCTGGCCTGGATCATAAATTAGTCAGGAATTATTGGCCTATATCAAACCTGTCCTTCCTGTGCAAGGTACAGGAAAGGATTGTAGCAAAGCCAATTGTTGACTATCTGACGAGGAACAATCTCTTCTAATCTCTCCATTTGGGGTTCAGGAATTTCCACTCAACTGAAACTACTGTGACAAGAGTTGTAAATGATATCCTTCTTGCTTCGGATACAAGTAAAAGCTCAATGCTTGTGCTGCTGGACCTCAATGCTGCGTTCGACACGATCGACCACAGCATTCTTCTTCACCGTCTTGAGCACTATGTTGGTTTCGGGGGTACAGCTGTTGGCTGGCTTGAATCGTACCTCACAGATAGAACACAATTTGTGCTGCATGATGGTTCGGAATCGAAGCGCTGCAAACTACTCTTTGGTAGTACCACAAGGGTCGGTCCTTGGTCCATTACTTTTTGCAATTTGCATGCTTCCCTTGGGAGACGATATCCGCAGCTTCGGAATTAGATTCCATTGCTACGCGGATGACACCCAGCTCTTTTTTCCTGTAGAACCAAGGAACTCAGCCCAAATCCAGAAGGTTGAGCCCTGTCTGGCTGCGGCGAAGAGTTGGGTGTCACAGAACTTCCTGCAGCTTAGCACGGGGAAGCTGATAACTATCATCTACATGTGTGGGGATCTGACTGCTCAGTCCCCTCTGAATGTGTGGTAGTGGGGATGGAAATAGAGGAGGGAGAGAGAAATTGGTTATTTTTCAATAATTCGACCAGTGTGCAATCTCAGAGAGAAGAGCAATAACAGCGGATATAGCCCCCCCACACTAACCGTGCACAAGGGCTTTTTATCCGTGTGAAATGTCAGTTGAATCAAAGCTAGAGCAATACCCAGGAAGTGATATTTTCAATGAATAAAACATGGCTATTCGCACGCTCTTTCTCTTCACCAAATCTCTGTTCCTCTCTCCCCCTTTCGCTCTCGCTCCCGATCTTTCTCTCTTTCAATCACTCGGTCTCTCCTTTCATCCGAAGGAGGAAATAAAAATATCCAAAGTGTTTAGAGTCTTATCGTGCACTTGGCATTCTCTCAATCTCCTCTTTATTCAAGTGCCTTTGTGCGTGGCACCTTTTAAGGAATTAAACCGCTCATCACCTCGTGGGTCATGCCCACGAGGGTCAACTGTAAACTGACTTGGGCCCAACAAAGAAACTCAGGACATAACACAAACTGACCGGTGGAAAGGTCATCACGTCTCCACACCTTTCTAGAAGGAGTGGACTGTGGAATGTGTTTCTGACTGACATCCAAAATAAACCCAGAATCCCTTCTGGAGCGATTACCTAATGAAACTAATTTCATTATATTCTCATTAAAGTCTAACAATTAAAGTTATATTTCAGACTTAAAGAAAAAATAAATGGGGATAATTTGCTTATTGACTTGCAAATTTTAAAACTGGTGTCAATGGTTCAGGGCTAATTAGACTGGATCCCCACTGATTAGCTTTTGAATACGAAGAAAGAGAACCAGATTGGAATTCATAACAGTCCATTTAGCTGCCTGCAGGTGAACTCTTTTCCACAAGACGAAATAAGAAGATGGTAATGGGTGATGCATAAACCACAAACTGTGACTGAATAAATAATGTACTAAACTCAAATCAGTATCACGTAAACACGCACAACACGTTTGCACAAAACCTATTACCATCCAAGGAAAACACCAGAAAACAATCAGCATCAAACATACAGCTCGAAAGACTTTTTCTGTTTACCAGAAGTGACTTTCGATAGAAAAGGAGCAGTGAAATCAATCATCCCCAGATGACCAGACAACATGCCCCCCCCTCCTCCCATACGCAAACTAAGCAGCCGCTTAGGCCCCCAAACAGGGCCCCCAAGTGCGCTGTTTGTAATTATTATTATTATTTTTTAATACACAAAGCAATTTACTTAACAAGAAAGGAAACAATATAAACATACAGCTCATGTTAGTTTAAGAATTTTTTTTTTTTACTGTGTCTGTCTGTCCCATAGACTGCATAAAGGTCTGATCATGATAACCTAAAATGAAGTGATTCTGACTGACCTGGCAACCCTACACCTGTTGTTAATGTGATGCTTGGTGTTGCTGAGAGGGCAACAAGCAAGGAGCATGATGTTTGATTCAGCACAGGCACTGGTTTGACTGATCCCAAGCTGGCAACCGCAATGATGACAATACAGTACATGACAAAGCTAAACAAAGCTTGCTACCTTTATTAGACATCGCCTCTCTCCCGCTCTCTCCCCCAGGACCGGTTCTAGCCCTTTGCCAGCCCTAGATGAGATTGAGTTTTGCACCCCCTGTTCGCATAGCGAGCGGAGCGTTGCCCTGTTATTTGACATTACTATACTAAACATCACAGAGGACACACAAACTGATTCACCTTTACTTTGCTTAGAAGTCTTTTCCACCACTTATAGCTCTACTATACTACGTTGCAATTAAACAATGTGTGATGCATGGACAACAAACAGAAAAGCTTCAGAACATTTTTTTACATTTACAACATTCAGACAGTAAAGTAAAAGTAGAAATGTGGTAATTGTGTAAGCTTTACTTTGACTGTTTCAATGAGTATACTTAATAAGTAGTATAATAATTGCGGCAAATCATGTTCAAAGAGGTTTGGATAAAAACCGTAAGGGTAATGAATAGGGCTGGCCCGAATTATTCGAATATTTGAATACTCGTTCGGAAAATTTGTATTCGAGGCTTTCAGTATTCTGAGATTTTATTTAATTTTTTTAAGTATGTGACGTTAGTACCAGCGTGAGGGAGGCAAACTATAAGCGACACCAAGCAGAGAAGCGAGAGAGGTGGAGGAAGAATAGATATTTTCTTTCGCTTTACTTTATAACACAACATTAGCTGGATCTTGGGAGGAAAAGTAATGCTTAGCCAAATGGAGGTCATCCCTATGTTCCCCGGGTCCTATGTTCCCCGCTCAGGGAACATAGGACCCAGGGAGCATAGGACCCTTTTTCTGAAAAAGGGTCCTATGCTCCCCACTCTTGCGGGGAACATAGGACCCAGTGGTATTGAGGCCTGCTGCCCAAGAGCTCAACACGTCCCTCACCCAGGAGTAAAATACATGGGACTCTTTTTATGAACTCTTAACAGTATCATACCACTGGCAGTCAGTCACTTTAAGAGAAAGGAGAACACAAGGTAACCGTCAGGATGTTTAGTCCATCAGTCTTCAGCTGACTCGGCTTACAGGGGAGTAAGTTTTGATGGGGAGGGAATAATTAATATTTCATATTAATATTTATAAAATTTAAAACCGGCTCATACCAAACAAATATCTGCTTGCGTGTCCCACGCAAAGTGTCCTACTTTTTGATGTGAAGAAAATGGCCACCCTAGCCAGGGACAATCGGCCAGGGACAGTCAGCCAAGGGCAATCAATCCAGCAGCTTATTGTTAACTATATACCTTCCTTTACTAAACAAAAGCCTTCATAATCTGCACAGGAACCACTATTTCTTCTATGCATACACAACCAGGGCAGGAACAGCGTTGGCCATTGCACCAGCAGCCTGCTCATCAGTGATTTACACATTAAGCCTTTAAAAGCAGGAGGGTTTATGCAGGACCATAGATAGTATATAAAATGGATGCAGCATCCGGGCAGACCTCAGTTATTCCAACTGCATCCAATTATCTTGGTTTATGCGGGTTGCCATCCTAGTTTGACTCGTCATAGTTTGACTCCGCCTCATTTCCTTTAACCAAAAAAGGGCATTGAGATACGCCCATCTAGGTGACTTACACCGAAATAGCAACATTAGCAACAATCCTGAAAAGTAGCCTCCGAGTCAAGGTGATTGTCAGCGGCTAGCTGTCACTCAAGAGGCCGCGCCCCAAATTATTCATACAGTTTAACCTCCAATAAAATAAAAACTAGCCTCCTAAAAAAAAATTCATCCCCCTCAAGTGTTGTCATGGAGATATGAACTAAACATATTGACTAGAATGCTTTTCTGGACCAGACTGTAAATAGGCTTAATAAGACTGAAAACGGCCTGTTTAACATGTGAGTCAACGAAGAATTGCTCCTTTTTGGTTCCGGATCGTAGTGGCCACCCGGTGCTACTGCAATGTTTGCCACTTCCACATGGGATGCTGGTGTATCTCGCTGGGGTTGGGGCTTGTGCAGGACACATTACCCGAGCCGGTACAGAAAATACGTTCACTCTCTGCTCAGACTGGTTCCCTGAAGAGCATCTGCTGCTTTCACAACAAATGAGACCTGCATGCGTGCAACAACAATTACTCCTGGCTGACTGCATCAAAACACAGATTGCATGTGACTCCAACTATTGAACCTCTGGCCACATTTCAAGCACTCTAATATGTCAGGTGTTGAACAAGCTCACATATAGGCTGAAAAACAGGGCACGGCAGTGACAGGGCGCGTGATGCACCAGTGAGCTTCCCCTTGCTCAGCAGTGTATTCATAACGCTGATCCTCATTGATGAAACTGAGAGCCTCCGGCGGAGGCAAGGTCAGCCAAGTAGGGGACAACTTCTATTTGGGTCGAAAGATTTGAATATGAGTTAAGGGCTGATTATGGTTCCACATTCAGGTAATGACCACACGCTTCGACACAGTCGTGAACCTTTATGGTTCTGCATCGGGTTTAGTAAGCAGACCAATCACAGCCCTTGCTGCTGCGTCGCCTTTTTTTCGGAAGGGCACGTCAGGCCCTTACGGTGGATGCAAGGAGGGTCCGCAAGGACGTAATGGGTCCGCAACCCCCTTGCGTTGCGTGAAACGTGGGACCATAATCAACCCTCTAGTATGATCTGTTAGAGGACTGCCATACTGCGAAAGGAATACAACTACACAAGGGGGTTTGAGAACTGCTAGCCTATTTATTATTATGAAACTGAAGCTATAAAAGATGAGTGTGTTTGTACCGTTTCATATTTAGGGTGCTGGTTTTCGGTGCCAAAGCATACCTCTGACCTCTAGGAAATTAGGTATTATGCTGTTAAAAAGGGCCAATTAATATGATCTCAAAGGCGCAGCACTGTGCAACCGCTATATTATCACGGGTGATTTTATAGGGCTGCAGCCGCTTCATTTCCGGGCCCGATATTAAAGTTACTTTATGTCCAAATACCTCCGGGGGAGCTTTACTACATATGCCATATGAAAAAGCATTTTAAGCAACACTTGTCAAAAAAGCACTGCTGCCCTCAGGAGAGGGGCAGCAGTGTATTTTTTGTGTTCCAGCCCATAGAGCTTGAGGTTCACTGTAAGGTTTCAGAAGAAACACTGTGATGCAGATCCTCTGGTGTATGATATTTGGAAACCACTCCTCCTATGCCTGTATGCTGTCTCCTAGCAGGAGGGCACCATTTACATTGACATTTAGCAACTTGCATCTGTCAGAAGAAGGTGAAACAATATATCACTATCAGTACAGTTAGGATATTCATAGAACCAAATGTAAAGCACTAATAATCGCTAGGTTAACCCATTCCCCATATACAACAAAGATAATATGCTAAGATACAATTTTACACAACTAAGTACTGTAGCTATAGACACACAATAAGTGAGTACATTAAGTGCCAGGACGCACAACATACAATAAGTGTGGGGGGGGGGGGGGTGGGGAAATGAAGGCTATGTAGAGTCAAACTCTGATCTTTTGCAGAAGCTGGTGAGCGATTAGTCATCAGCTAATTTAGTTGGTCTGGTTCAGGGGCGAACAAAGCTGATGCTCTGTGATGTACACACATCCTTCTCATTTGTGCCCTACACCCTACTGCTATTCCCCTGACTTGACGCGAGAGCACCTCAATGCATTCTGCTTACAAGTTCATTGCAACCACTGAGGACACTTTGCATGTGGATTTATTCAAGATCGTTTCACTTGGGCAAACTCTGTCAAGCAATAGACCCAGTGTGTTTATACTGGAGTGGGAGGGGTCTGTGATGTGCATGTCCGCTAGAAGACTTATAAAAGGGGTCTCTCCACAACAGCCTTTATTGGACTGTATATTGCCATTTTAAGCACATCTTAAAGTAAAGCTTGCTGTTGAAGGCCGCACACCCAAAAGAAAACATGGGCCTTGGGCCTTGTGTTTATACACTCACCTTGACAAGACAACACAATGTTTTTTCTGCTGATGATGGAGCTGGAGCGGTGTTAAGCCACGGGCACCATGCACAAATTTGACATCTCTGTCCCTGGTAGGATAGCCATATGAAGGCTGTTCATATATAAACTAATATAATAATGAGATTAATATAGAAACTAACAGGTTAG
Organism: Melanogrammus aeglefinus; assembly: GCA_900291075.1. NCBI lineage: Eukaryota > Metazoa > Chordata > Actinopteri > Gadiformes > Gadidae > Melanogrammus > Melanogrammus aeglefinus. Next base: position 14,704 of record OLKM01001864.1, read on the forward strand.
CCATATGAATGATAGTAATATAGAATCAAGTAACATGAATGATATTCATGTCGAAACTAGCTATGTATGAATGATATTTGTATAGAAACCAGTACCATATGAATTATATTAAAAGACTAGTGTGATGGAAAATCTAAATGTTTTTAAGTTTTCTTATTCTTGTGATCTGTGTGATGGAAAATCCACATGTTGTTTGCAGAAGGTCAACTTTAGTGTGAATCTTTGATGTTCTGGGTGATAACCTCCTGTTGTCTGCCCCTTCCTCTCCTCTCGTGGGATGTACTTTTCTCGTATATAACCCTGATGGGACCCTTTGATATGTAAGCCTGTTCCTCTGTCCCCTGGGCAGCGGAAGTGATAAAGGGGTCATAATTTTAACTGTTTTAGATTGACAAGGCATCATATACCTGTTAAGGCAGCCTTACTGTTTTTTCATGCCATGATACTGTCTCACTTGTCTTACTGCATCACCGTATGGAGCCAAGCCTCCCAGACATCAATTAAACCTATTTTATCATTATACAAACAGGCTTTAAAGATATTGGATCAGAAACCAATAAGGTGGCACCACTGCATCATAGTAAAGAAATATAATCTCTTGAGCTTTGAGAATTTTATGAAGTTCTCTTCTCTTGAAACTAATTTTTAAATGTGCAAATAATCTTGCTCCTGCAGTATTATGTCCTTTTGTAACAAAAATAAGTACAAGAAGGGTGGCCACCAGAGGAGCAGTGAACGGCAACTGCATAGCAGAGGTGCGCAAAACTTCTTTTGGCCAGTCGAGTTTCTCAGTTATTGGAACTCAAATGTGGAACAATTTACCAACTATAATAAAAACACAAACTGAGTTTAAAAAATTTAACAGACAACTGAAACACTGGCTGAAGGAAAACCAAAAATGTAATCATGACAACACACAATAGATAACACACATACATGCACACACAGCATATATAGGTCACACTCATCATATTGTTTCTTCTCTCTGCACAAGGTTTTAATTAGTGTTGTAGTCAAGACCACCTAACCCGAGACCAAGACAAGGCCGAGACCAGAGTATACCGAGACCAAGACAAGACCAAGACTTTGAGGGGCCGAGACCAAGACAAGACCAAGACCGTGGAGGGGCGAGACCAAGTCCAAGACCGAGACCAAACAGAAGAATTATAGTCTATTTGTCATATTGAAAAATAAATGTATTTCAAACTGTTTGGTAAAGCCAACCAGCCTGCAGAAGGTAGCCTACTTAACCCTTTTTACATGGTGCTTTTCAAAAGCAGCAATGATGCTGTTACAAAACCAATGTATGAAGAACAACACTTGAAATGTGATTCTTCTGATGAAAAAACAAAACAAACAGAAAAAATACTGTAGCCTACATGATTTTTTTGTTGTCATTTTTCCCACAAAATGATTTCAAGTCTCTCTCTCTCTCCCCCCCCCCCCCCCCCTCTCCTCCCCCCTCTCTTCTCTCTCTCAGGAGGGAAAATCGGGCCAAAATCCAGACAGCTTATCTTTATGTGTTTAGCTACAGCTTAAATTAACTGGGAAGAAAAGATGCTCCGCCGAGTGTAACATAAAGTTAACATTCGCCAGCGGCTGGGCGCGACGTCAAAACTTTTACCGTCACCTGGAACGAAAACATAGGCTAGATAAATGTGGGATGAAAATTGAATGATTGATGACTTTGACGGCATCTCTGCCGCAGCCGGTGCCTTCCTTTCTCCCTCTTTTTCTCCTCTCTGACACGTAGGTGGCAGCGTAAGCACTTTCAAAATAAAATACCGTATTGTTACATTTTAATTCGGGAAGTTCTTGCGGTTTAAAAAAAAAAAATCACAGCAGCTGTGGTCTCGGCTGGTCTTGACAAAAAATCCCGAGACCAGCTCGACCGAGACCGAGACAAGACCGAGTAAAAATGCAGTCGAGACCGAGACGAGACCAAGACCTTGAAAATGCGGTCTTGAGACCGGTCTCGAGACCAAGACCATTCTCGAGTACTACAACAGTAGTTTTAATGTTATAGGAAGTATGTTTTAAGATAGCATATATTTGTATAATTGTATACTGTAGGCCTATATATTGTTTAATTGTATAATTGTATATTTTAGGTGACTTATATATTTTATTAGAATAGGTAGCCTATCAGGGACTGAGGTTGCAAATTAGCTATCTAGCTACAGACCTTTTATGTATTCACATCTGCAAGTTGTGTCATGGCCTTGCCATGTCATGTTTGTAATAATGTGCACTGCTTTGTCCCTGCTAAATAAACTACAAACATATGGCAAGGCCGCAAACCTGTATTTATGACATCTTAGAGAACTTCAATCAAAAGATTACCAGTAAAACAAAGACTTTTGGTGAATTGAGGGTGCAGCTCCCCTACAGAACCCAACCAGAAGTGAATAAGAACTCATCACTTTAAACACTCAGTGGACTTCTCCCTGCGAGCCTTCTGATAGACGCAGGGCGAACTCCCATCTGAGGCCTCAGATTAATATTGTATATCTGTTGTTATTATTTGTTGATGGATGTTATGATGCGTTTTTGTTTGTATTATCTTTACAAATATATGTAACTATAATTGTTCACAAGTATTGCGAGTCTTTTGTATCATAAATATTTCTTCTGCCTTAGACGCAATATCTGAAATAGAAATTGCCACGACACTAGAACCATATGAAAGATATTCATACAGAAACTAGAACCATAAAGATATTCATATAGAGACTAAAACCACATGAAATATATTCATGCAGAAACTAGTACCATATGAATGATATTTATACAGAAACTAACAGGTGAGCTAAATTAATGATATTCATATAGAAACTGGAACATTAGCCATATGCAGAGTTTCGACATGAATGATATTAATGATAGAAGGTAATACTAGTAAAGCAGGTTTAGTGTCTAAGCAGACAAAGGGAGGTTTGGCATATTATAACTGAAGACTAATAGATGAAACCACTGATCCCAGGGAGCAAAGCGATATTGATCGTCAGAGGTTTATTTGCTGACCATTACCCCTCCCTCCCACCCCCCACCCCCCCCTACGCCCTATGGATCATCCAATGGCCGTTAGGGGGGAGAATGCAAATGGTGTTGTTGCAGAACGGTCTGACAAAGTATGTAATTGGTTCACGAACAAAGACAAGGCATTCATTCTCAGAGAGTAAATGACTCTCAAATTAAATAACTTTCAACGTATGCCTGTGTGTAACACATTGCACGTACACACAGACACACACAGGAGGGAGATAACAGTAAAAATATAAATAAAATGGGACGCACACACACACACACACCCCTTTAGCATAGGCACCCGTCTGGGCTCAACGTGTCAGCTGGACGGTGAATGCTCTGGATTTAACTCAGCATATTTCTCCTCCTCCAGCTCCCCCTTGGAGGCCCCTCTAGGCATGGCCCCTGGGGGTTCACACCCCGCTATTTTGTTTGGATCTTCGGGTACCGCTCCAACAGGCGAAGGGGGATTAAGTGCTTGTCACAATTTGTGCCTTGAGGTGAGAATCCCAAATCAGGGAAGGTGTAGGCCTTTTGGACACTACTTGCAGGCAGATCCAACGAGTTTATTGGTTGAGAATACAGAGAACCCTGTAGAAGCAGAATGTGGCCTGGGTTTGCTATTCACGCACAGACGAGGGGGGACAGAAATGGTTTTAATTGTTTAATATTGTTTAAGTTTAATATTGCAGCGATGTGGAGAGGAATGGCATGGCAGTATTGACAACTGATGTGTTTTTTTCAAAGGTGAAGCAGACATAATATACAAGACATAACAAAAATGTGTAACATTATTAATAATCATCCCTGCAACAACCTTCCCATTAAATTCCTGAGTTGACATCACATACTGTAAAGTGAAATGGCCTTCAGAATCTATGAAAAATAAGTATTGTGACTAATTACAATCAGGAATTGATCAAATATTTCTCGGGCAATAATTTTGTATACTTTTTTAATCCTGGCAAATTCGTCTCCAATGTTGGTGCGACATTGCACAGCTATTTTAAAGTTTGCCTCTGGATGAAATTAATAATTGCAAAACTGGCCAATATGGGGAATGCTAAACTAGGGCTGGGATAAACGATTATTTTTTTAACGATTAATGTAGCGATTAATTTTTTCAGTCCGATTCGATTTTGATTATCTCCCCATTAATTGACTAATATCAATTTATACATGTTGATTGAAAAAAACATGAATTCCTTAACATTGCAATACATGTTTATTGCCTTAAAATTCCAAAATAAAAGTGCAAAGTAGGCCTAATGCATTCTTAAAAGTCAGAGGTAGCATTCAATAAAACCTTGAAGCCTTCAGGCCTTGAAAACCTTGAAAGACCTTCCGTCCTTCCTGAACGAACAGAATTGAACATATCGACATATTACGGAATCGTTTCCTTTTACATTAAAGAATTCCCATACTTTAGGAACGAGTGTGTGGTGCGCCCTGCACTTATTAAAGTCTGAGGAGCCACCCGCGTTGCTACTACGCTCCGGCGCCGCCATCTTTGTTTTGTGTTTTTCGAATCGACGCGCATTTTGTGTCGACGTAATTAAGGCGTTGACGTCATCGATTACGTCGACGCGTTGTCCCAGCCTTACTACAAACATGTAACTCCATCCAGCAGATTTAACCCTGTGAAAGCAATATTCCTGAAACTCGATCCCAGCCTCTCTCTAACTGGTTGCTCCCCTCTCGCCCCACTATAAGTGAATTGAACTACTCTGTGTGAAGTCCCATGAGCTTCGGTAAGGAGAAGACTACAGCGGGGCTACGGAATGAAACCATTGGCAGGTTGATGCAACCTATTAAGGGATGGGTTGAGTGATGTTGATGAAACCTATTAAGGGATGGGTTGAGTGATCCATCATTTCACCCTGAACAACTCCAAAGAGATTGTTCTGCAGCACCGTTGGTAGTGAAATGTCTCCAATGAGTCAATTGTACTGCCGTGGGTTAGTAAAATACAGACTTTATGATCAAAACAACGTGAAATATTGTGAGTTTTCAAAACCTGTGAATTGAAAACAAACTTTGCAACCAGTGCTGTGTGCCACTGTGCCGATCTGCTGGTGGGATTCTTCAAATGGATGTAGCCTCCCTAAAACATCTGTCAACATGAATGAATTATTGTATTTCATTATCGTGAGAGCTTTAGATCAAGGTATAGAAAAAACAAACTTCCATCACTGGATCCAATCTCCACAGCCTGTACCTAAAGGCCTGATGCCCCCTACCTGCTACTTAATGACATGTTTCACATTCACTTTGGATTAACTACTTGAATATTAAATTTGTACTGACCACTGTTTGAATCTCAAAGTATATTTTTATAAAAATGTGTTCAAAACCTGTCAAAGTGTTCATACAAACCGCTAATTGTAAACAAACAAGATAATAGTCAACAGAAAATATAACACCATTGGCGATGACATTAACATTAACACATCGGCAGGTTAATAATTGAAATGATATTCATTAGAAATTGCTTACTCAGAATCACACAAGCTGTAATGTTTGTAATGTCAGTTGCCAGATGCATTGTCAGACCCTTTCGGATGGCAGAACCGCAACAAGGAAAAAAATAAAGGGAGAGAATAAAACAGATAACTTAATTGAGTGCTTTCGAAGCTCATATTTACCTCAGGGGGGCATTTGTGAGCTGAACCCACAAAGTGAAACTTCAGACAAAACATTTCTACATAGGACAAAAGCATATTCTCACTCCTAACAGTTGAACAATGCATGTGCAAACATAGAGAAAACAGTTCAAAGGTCAGATAAATACAGCTAAAGTCATACCAAATCACGCTCTAACTCCTCCGTTGTTTTAGCTTACAATAACCAGTCTAACTTAGATAATAAAGCAAAGCTGGCAAAAACAGAGAGTGCCTGCAATGGGTTGGAAACCAAAACCAACTACTCTTTCATGACTAGTGTCTCCAGATCCTACGATCATCTGCCCCAAAGCAGTGATGCAGCCCTTGTGATCTCCCTGCTCGCTACCGGAGTCCACACACGTCTCTAGTCGCTTCCATTGTCATCACCTTCAACATCTCTCTCATAGGAGTTTATTATAGGGAGCCGGGGGGGGGGGGCTCATTAAAAGTTAAAACTAACACTTATGGTCATGGGTGAAGTTGGTTGCCAAACAATGTATTTATTATTATTTATTTTTTGTGTAAAGCTCCGGTTTAGGATAACTGCTGTTCTCCTGATGGCTGATCTCTTGAAGGAGAATTCCTCCTGACTGTAGACCTGTTGGGGCAATTGCTCTGTCACTAGCTTAGGCACTTTTTAGAGTTTAACACGGTTTTAAACTCAAGAAGTCACGTGACGTCTTAAGCTCCATTGCTGTGTCATATGTAGGCTACTTGTGGTTTAACCTGCAGCTGTGTTATACCTTGATCTCAATTGCTGTGTCTTCAGAGAAATTCACATCAGACACTAGAGGGCAAATTTTGTGCATGTTAGTCTAATCTCGAAACTGACGTGGTTTTAGAAGAGACTAAAGCATTTTGCAGGATGAAACAAGGCTCCATCATAACCGACACACACACACACAGAATTAGTTTTATGAATTATTATTAATAGGTATGATACATTTACACTTATTACACCAGCCTTCCAGTACAATACAGGCTACAATATAAGAGTTGCTTAAAGTGCCCAACTAAAACTCTACAAAGAATATCACGGGCCCAGGTCTTGGTCGCGCTGCTCAGCAATAGCCTTACGCGCTTCTACTTTCAAGTGCTTCCATAGATTTTTTAAATGTTCCGGGCTGCTCGGTCTTCTAATGGGAAATCTACAGTTGAATGTGTTTGACAGATTATCCCAAACAGCCTTTCTTCGTAGCGTGGTGGTGGTGTCTTTCCTTGGTTTTTCCAGCGTGTCCACAACACCTCGAATGCAGTGCACTGAGTGCAGCAAATATAATTGTTGCTCCTCGTAGTTCTCTATCCGCGACATGTTCATCGACATGATCTCTCCTTCTCCGAGAATTTATAGCCGTGACTTTACCCTAAATACTCGCATAGGCCTATTAGTTCGTCTTCAATTAATTAAGTAATCACGTTTGCATACACACACCAAGAGAAAACAATGACAAGTAATTGATTGACGTAGGTGAGGGCAGTTTCCAGACTCACATTTCTACAAAAAGTAGCCTAGACTATTTCAGAATATGTCAACATGAGCATTTTTATTTATTATAGTTTTATTATATTAAAGTTCACTTTACATTCCCATTAAGTTTTTTTTGGTAATTATAACACAAAATGCAAGACTGCATCTGCTGGGGTATAGGCTACTAGAAATCAGAGTACTTCCGGTTTCCAAGCAGTTTAAACCAAGTCAGCTAGGAATCAGCTGATCCTGTACGAATAGTTACACAGCAATCACGTTCAACCTCTTGCGCAGCTGCGTGTTAAACTTCAAAACCTCAGTTTTAAGGAATACGGTTTTAAAGCGCAGCAATGCTAACTGACAGAGCAATTGGCCCGTTAGGTTTGATGCACAAACACATGGCGATATTGTCATGCTGTGCAGGTAGTTCACATGTTGTCCTGCCGTATACAATGGAGGAGCTTGAAATGAGAACCTGTTAGAGAGCACCTCTGGTTGGCTAAGCAGTACAGTTTATTCATGAATCTCCTCTGCTTATAAAAGCAATTCTGCTGAATAAATTACAGTGGAGATTTTAACAACATGCCTGTGATTTGCTTTTGCTCTTTTGTGCTTTGAAACATAACATAAATACAGCGCAACTCAAATTGAGACAGTATGGGGACACACATGCATGCAGACATGGTGGACCTACAGGTACGGCAGAGGGTTTTCAATTTACTGTGTGTTGTTAATGTGAAGTTGTAGGACTACTCTGCAGTTTTAGATGCATCCTTTTCAGCTAAAAATCACCACCCTATGGGTAATTTAGCCTCATGTAAGTTTAATATAATTGTTGAAGCCGTCCTAACATAATTCACCGTGACCAATGACATTTTTACAATTATTTTCAACAAAATAGTGTGCGAAAGACAGCAACCATTGAGAACCATCAGCTCTAGAAGAGGTCCTCTTTACAACGTTACAATTATCAAAAGGCATTACAGCCTTGACTGAAATGCCTTATAGGCTATAAGCGTTTTACATACTTATACTTTACATAGATATTTTATTTATCTCTTCCATCCTGTTGTGGAAATCCATGCGTCCTTCACAAGATATATCCGTGATGCGTCTGCTGCATTTTGTAGTCCTTATTTTCTTGTTGTAGCTGTATCACCGGTTGTCATAAATGTTGCTCCGGCCTCAGCGGCCCCCTGCTTTTCGCTAAGGGTCAGGCTGGACAAACCCAGCGTGTGGTAAACGCATAACATATACATGTCACAGCCACGACACACACCGTCTGAATAAAACAACTGTGTGTTAACTTTACATGTATTAAAACATAAGCGCGGTGCACATTACACAAGATAATTCTAATGTCTTCTGCTGTCGTGGCGACGCCACTAAAAGCATGTCAACACACGTGTCAACCAATCAACATCAGCGCCCTGATTGCACTTCACTACCCCGGGTAAGAATTGAGCACCCGCTGTCACCTGTTTACAGCGTCTTCTGCGCGCTAACGTTTCGAGCAGATCATTACCGTTATGTTACGTCAGACCGCTCCGTCTGTTCCTCTGTTCCCCCATTCCAACCTCAAGGGGGGGTTCAGGAAGGCCAGGCAACCTCTTCGAACCCCACTGAGGCCGGCGGCTAAACAGAAACATTGGAAGAAAGATAATGGGGCAGCCCTTGATGCTAACTGAGCTCGGTGTCCCTCTTCCACACCAACGATGAGGCGTCCCGTCTCTCTCGTGATTAGACACAGCGCCGGTCCCACACTGGGGCCCTTACCAGCAGGAAGCCGCTGAGAGCCCAGACGACTTGGCTCTCCTGACTTAAAGCTCTCAAACCCTCTACCACTTAGCAAACACACTGAGTGGGAAATGTGCAATTAATTTGAAAGAGGCGGCCTGCAGGGAACTACAAATACCAGTTTCTTATGCACGTGTTCTCCCCCCGCCTCCGCTGAGCGCCACAGACAACGCTGGGGCAGCACTCGTTATCACGGCTATTTCCTTAGACAAATCACAGGGAGAACAGTGATGACATTAGGGTGCCACGACCACCAGTTAAGTGTGTTGCTGGCAGCCCATTATGGTGGCTTACTTTGAACAAGCTGTTGGCGATGGTGTTATTAGAGGTATGCTATATTATAATTAGTATGAGGCCTATTGATAATCATTGGGCTTTCCCCATTAACCGGATTAATGTGGGCCTGGCCTTGGAGAGACGCGGCGGGAGATTTGCTTTGTGTTTTGCTCCATGACTGTCAAGATCATTTTGATTCATGCTTTTCACGTAATTAAACTAAGAAACGTAGATTCTCGGGCCGTGTCCCGCCCCGTTTCTTTGTTACGTTTGAGCCGTGTAACAGTGTGTGTGTGCGCGTGCGTGTATGTACAGCACTAGAGCAGTAATTTCCAGGAAGGTGTATTCATACTACCAGGCTTGGGGAGTAACGGACTACATGTAACGGCGTTACGTAATTAGGATACAAAAAAACAGTAACTGTATTCCGTTAGTTACAAAAAAAAAAGACGTAATCAGATTACAGATACATTTGGAAAAAAATAGGATTATTAGTTGGATTACAATTAAAATATATATGATGATTGATGAATTACACTTGCCAATGCTGCAATGCCGTGTGGTGCACGCGCAGTCACGCACACACATTACTACAGTTCACGACAAGTCAGTCACAACGACGCTCTGCTCTCAGGTGAAGCGGTTCATTATGGCCTCGAGCGCGAGAGTAAAAAATGCTTTTACTGCGTGGAAATTTCGCCATTACTTTGCCTCTAAACAAGAAAGGGGGAACAACATCACTGTACAGTGCAAGCTATGCCTCCCAGCTGTGCACACACTGTCATCGTCCAAGGACTCCACGTCGAATTTGAAGAAACATTTAATGGTAAGCGAAACTGCGAACGTTAGCTAAGATAGCTACACAGAAGCTAAAGTTAACATTAGTTAGCCTGCTAGCCAGGCTCGGGCTGTCAGCCATGTTTCCATCCAAAGTGATTCGCATTACTGGGCATTGCGCATTAAAAGAAATTCGAAACATGTGTCTTTCCATCAAAAGAACGGACTTTGGTGAAAACTACAAATTTGCGCGAGTTTTCTAAGTCACGCGAGATTTTCCGCGGGTTGGCATGGCAACCAGCCTGTAAACATTCCGTCGTCTTCCTGCCGGTGTTTTGATGTTTTACAATGGAGAGAGGACTTCAGTCATTAATTACACTCGCTCAAGTGGTGCTCGATCTCGATTGGTCCTGGCCATTAGAGGGGCTGTCAGGAGGAGAAGACAGCAAGCTGCCTTAATTAATGCCCTGGCCCAGCGAGAGAACCGTCTCCAACGCCCTATGAGTGGGAAAGGAGGCGTCAGAGGGACTTTTGGAGTGTGGTGGTGTTCTGAGTGACCCGCAAACACCGGAAGCAGTCAGGGTGAAAGTGCGCTACGTCACACTTGATTCACATACAGCTGTTTCCATCCCATTCGAATCAACCGTACGTTACAAAATAGATAAATTGCCTTAAACACCTGCAGTGACTGAAATGGGTCACTAACACTTTAGCTCACATCAAGGTATTAAAATAGCATGATTATATTTGGAAATTGTATGGGTAATTTTAGGGGAACATGATACTAAGTGACACACATCCTATAGGTGGGGGTGTTTTACAACTTCTATTACTAGAAATAGTAGTTACAATAACACTAATAATAATTGTTACCATTATTATTATTATTATTGTAATATGTGATGTAATTCTTGAATACAGCTGAATAGTTTCAATAAAACTGAATAAATCTAACATACCCTACAATTAATTACATTTTTTATTTGCTTTATGTGTTCCTCAGAGGAAGCATCAAAGTCATTTACTCCTGACCAAAGAAGACACAAGTCAGTCTGAGCTGACTGAGCAGCCTGTTGAATCTGAACATGGACAAGAGAGACCTCCCCTAAAACAAGCTAAACTTCAACTGGGAAACAACAGCATATCCCAGACTGCAGTCAATAGACTGATATTTGAATTTGTCATCGAAGTTGTCCAGTCTTTCTCCTTGGTCGAGCAGCCTTCATTCAGAAAGCTCATACAGGGAATCAGTGGGGGCAAAACAGCCATGTGCAGAATGACACTAGTTCAGCACATTGAAAGGGAATTTGCTGTCATGAAAGAAAGCTTGACTGCAACACTTCAGAAAGTGACAAATGTGTGCACAACAGCAGACTTATGGACTGCACACAAGAAACTTCGGTATGACATGCCACTGGATTGATGAGGAAACGATGAAAAGGAAATCTGCAGCACTGGCCTGTGCACGAGTGAAGGGACGGCATACTTACGATGTCCTTGCTGCAAAAATCAGTGAAATACATGCAGAGTACAAAGTACAACACAAAGTAAGAGCCACAGTTACAGATAATGGGAGTAACTTTGTAAAAGCTTTCCGTGAATTTGAAACCAATGAGGAGGCAGCACCAGACGAGTTTGATGATGGAATAAGGTTCACGGATATGGATGCAGTTCTGGAGACGGAGGGAGATGAGGAGCTTCATATTTTCCTTCCCCCGCATCAAAGATGTCCAGCACACACGCTCAACCTCGTAGCCACCAATGAGGTGACTAAAGCAGCATCAAAAGGGCCATCGCATCGAGTGTACCGAAGTGCAATGGGAAAGTGTGCTGCCATATGGAACAAAGCGCACAGGTCATCAGCAGCTGCAGAAGCAGTGCAAGATATTGCCAACATGAGGGTTTGTGTTCCATGTGTAACCAAGATGTAGCTCTGAATATATGGCTATTTCCAAACTGACCGGACTCACACAAGAGCAGCTGAACGACATCTGCGGAAGGCTCGGAATGACCAGGCTGCACCCTCATGAGATGACTTTTCTTAGGGAACATGTAGCTGTGTTACAGCCACTTGCTCAATCCATTGATCTTCTACAGGAAGAGAAAAATTGTTACCTTGGACTCCTAATTCCAACAATCTTAAGCCTTAAAACTAGACTCTCTGACAAATTGCCACATGTTACCTACACAGCAAACATCATTACTGTGGTTACTGAGGCACTTGACAGACGCTTCGGTGCCATCATGAGCAGCCACGAAGCAAAACTGGCAACAACCACCATGCCCAAATTTCGCTTGTGTTGGCTTCCTACAGAAAAGAAAGAGGAGATGTGCAAAACAGTGATTCAGGAGGCAACATTTTTCGAAACCAGAGCACCTCCTGCAGCTGAAGGTAACATCAGCGCTGAAAATGATGGATCAGATGAGGAGTTTTTTGTGTTTGGGAACACAAACAGGGCTGAGAAAAGCACAGCGGAGGAAGAAGTCTGGCGGTTCCTCAATGACACTGTGAAAACCATGGATTCCCTACATGCATTTCCCTTGATTAAGCAGGTCTTCATGAAGTACAATACTACACTGCCTTCTAGTGCTCCAGTTGAACGTCTGTTCAGTTATGGAGGAAATGTACTGACTTCCTCTCGTAGCCGAATGTCAGATGATCACATGGAGCAAGTCCTCCTCCTTCATTACAACAGAGGCTTCTGCCCAAAGCTAGATTTTGACTGAACGTTGACACCTACTGTGGGTTTTCCAAATGGTGCCTACTCACCTAACTGCTATTGTGAAGGCAGCAAATGTTCCTTTTGCCTTGTAAACTATGGTCTATGATCTTAAATGTAGGACTGTACCTTATTTTAGAATTCTCTTCCTGAATTTGATATTTATTTTGAAAAAATCAGTAGGTGGACACCTGATTTGTTAAAAAAAAGCTCTTAATCCACATACTAACACAGAGCATTTTCTGTTTAGACACCTGGTTTATTAAAAAAATACTTTAAGTGCTCTTAATCCATGTAGTAAAGTTTAAAATATCTTGTTCTGTTTCTTGTAAAAGGAGCAGATTTTTTTTTCCTGCTCTGTAAAGTATACTCTTCTGTAGGCACATATTTTAATTGGGAATCTGTAAGCCTACTGCCTGAATTTTTCCATTTTCTTTCATTTGTTCTGTTTTCTTTTTGTATAATGAAGATTTTTGATTGCTTTGTAAACTGTTTTACAGTTTGAGTTATATTTATGTGTTCTGTTGTTCACAGAATTAAAAGTCATCTTATGGACATTTCTTCTTTCTTGTCTTTATTTGCATTTGTATTGAGGTAATCCAAAAGTAACGTAAAGTAATCAAGTTACATTACTTTAATATTGTGGTACTTGGAATACGTTACTGACTACATTTTTTAACAGGTAATTTGTAACTGTAACAGACTACATTTTTAAAGTAACCCTCCCAACCCTGCATACTACTTGGGCTAAGGTGGGTTTCCTTCCTAAGGTGAACACAGGCGGAGTCTATAGAATATATGGTCAACATTAGAAGGTTCAATTTTTTGCTGTGTTATATTGCCATTTTGGTGTGAAAAAGCTGATTTTCAAAGTGAATCAATTAATAAAAAAAGATCTTTGGGCTGCCATTCAAGATGTTGGGGCCCACAAGCTGACTCATTGTTTATTACCACCCATATAGAACATTTGGGATCTGTGTTTGTTTCTGTGTTTGCATGTTTGGAATCCTTATCACTTGTTATCTGTAATTCAAAAGCACCAATCTGCATCCTTCATCACTCATGTGAACATGAGTGTGACCACGGACCTCCGCGGCATTGTAAGTAGGGCTGGGCGATATGGCTGAAAACTTTATCACGATATAAGTGTTTCATATCGGTCGATATCGATAATAATTGATAATTTGTATGACCTATTTAAAATAATGACCAGGAGAAAAATATACTAAATTATTATTGCTTTGAAATAAACATGGCTTTTTGGCTGTTCTCCTTGAATTGGTGTCCTGTTTGGGAGGAGTGCCGGGTTGCCACACTATCTGCATATATATTTTTTACTGCAAGTTTAGTGCAAAAAAGTTCACCCTCTGGTGAATAACATTTATTTTTTTAAATATATGCAGTGTTTAGTAAACAGAAGAAATTCAAGTAAAACTGAGGTAGACTTAACCTTTACATCTGTAACGACTTAATCTTTACATCTGTAACATCTGAATTCATTTTATTGAAAAACAAATCAAAGAGACAATCGCGCAAGGACAGCTACGTGTCTGGTGACCAGTTAACATGTTCACGATTTGAACTGAAACACCGGGCTTCTCAAGGGTACTGAGCGGAAGCATATCCTTAGCTCTTAGATGTGATATGGCACTGCCTGGGTTATGTCTTGTAGCGTTTGGATGCTTTGTCATAAGCACTGAATGCCGAGTAACTCTCAATGGTGGTTCTGCTGCTGCTTTTGCGCGTTGCATTTGCAGATGTTGTTGGCCGTTTTTTGATACGGCTGTGCTTCCAAAGGGTGAGAGCGGCTAAGGTGGTAAAATAAGTTTGTTGTATTCCCAGTCTTAGTGGGGACTACGGTCTTGCATAATTTACAGACAACATTAGTCTGACTACGGTCTGACTTGTAAAATCCAAAGAACTGCCATAGCCTACTGGTGAGCCGACATTTCCATTTTTTATCGACAATTTCCTCGCGCATTGCGGTACTCATCTTTCACAACATCTCACAGCACGCTGTTTATGTGAACACGAGACAACGAGATGGCGCAACCAAACTTGATACTGTTATATGATTGGCTATTAGCGTGTCACTCCATACGTTGCTAGGTACCAGAGGACGAGTGCCTTTGTTTGTGCAACCAACCTTGGTTCGCAACCGGAGCTAGAAGTAGACTTTTTGTCTGGTTTCAGATTCAGATTCAGACTTTATTGTCATTGTGCAAACTTGTACAACGAAATTGGGGATTGAGACAATTCCTACAACGAGGAATAAAAATAATATCGAAATGTTCTATCGAACATATTTTCTATTGATATTGATTACATGTCTATCGCGATACATATCGTTATCGTTTTATCGCCCAGCCCTAATTGTAAGGATATGAATCACCACACAAGCACACGCAAACACACGTAGGGATCAGGCCAAAGTAAGAAGGGTCACAGAGGAGTGTAAAGTTAAAGCCACATCACTTCATATATTGCCAGCCACAAGTCCCACTATGAGTTCAATACAATAACCACTTCATTCAATAAACACAGAACCCTTAAATACACCCACCCACACTAGGGTGGAGCTTAAACTATAAAAAAAAAATCTTTTTTTTAAGTCTTACCCCCCCTAATCTGTGCGGCATAATAAAAAAACACTCTATGCAAAGTTAGAACAATAAATTCTAGGGGGGGTAGGGAGTGTTTAGGGGTAGCTCAAGTGCCTCAAAGATTACGAAATTTATAAAAATGCAACGAATAACACAACTTTTAGGAGCATCGCTACAAATTTATTTTAAACAACACTATTTATTTTGAACACAGTAATAGTGAATTCTTGTTCAGTTTCTGACAACTAATATCAGTAACAATGTCTAGCAAACTAGATTTATTGTTTGCATTGCAGCCGAGAGAGACGGACGAAAGAGTCTGTTTCCTGCTATTAGGATGGAATCTGCGACGGTCCTCAACAACTTGCAGCAGGAATTGCAGCTGCATTTCATCACAGGTTAGTAATCCACTGTACTCCTGAATGAGTGCCACTCCACGTTCAGCTTGGTCATTGACAACATTAAAGAGACTTGACTGCTTCTGTAGCCTGCTTGCAATCATCTCTGTCCTGCCACAAGTCCGGATCAACCGTGAGAAATACATCTGGAAGTTCCATGATTCGGATCAGTTTCATTGACTTTGCTGTGACAAAGTCTTCTAAGTTCTTGTCATTGAATGAATCCAGATCAACATGATTGGCTTGGAATGATCGTGCTCTTGGTTTTCTTCATTCTGCATGGCACTAACCATCCTTCTCTTGGTTCGAACTGACCCGACTGTCGAAGAAAGCCAAGCCAACAAGTTCCTGTGACAAGTACCATAAGTGTTTGGAAAACTTGCGTGATGTTGACTTTGAAATGGCTGAATGGATTGATGCGTATTCAAGCAGTGACCTAAGTAGCAACAGGTTACTGGAAAGAAGCATCTGATGTCTGAGGGGCAGAGATCAAGGCTTTCAGGTAGACACGTACTGCGAACCCACACACACATCACGTAACCCTCTCTGTTCTGTGGGAGTCAGTTTGAACTGAGCCTTGAACATCCAGAAAGACTGGATAGAACTTTGGACATCCAACGGGCGTGGTGCATTGCACCAGGTGACATGAATCGCACTCCTCGTGCAGGAGCAGCACCGAGAAACACAATTATGAGTTCCAAGAATTCTTTATAGTCATCTCTTGGTAGACTCTGTTCAAGATGCTTGTTGGCGTAATCAATGGTGCTTTGCTTAATGTCTTCCACAAGACCTGCCACATCATCAGCTGCAATCCCCGGTTCATACTTTGCTGTGTCAATAAATCCCCAGTATTCCTGGAACTGTTTAAAGAGTGGAACCCCGGGAGAAGATGTGGCTCCCATACCCATACATACTTGGAACACTGCACCAATTATCAGTTCCATAATGTGGTGCCTACAAGCCAGCGACAAGAGTTTTTTCTTAAGCTTCTGCTCTAGAAGGACACAGGCACCAGCAATCCGACCAGTGTTTGAGCTGGTGGTGTCAAAGCACATAGCTTGGATGCTGTCTGCTAAGCCCCAGTCTTCAATGGCTCCAAAGACAGCAGCAGCCTGAGCCTTGCCTGTTCCCGATGGAAGCTTGGCAACTGTAAGTAGCTGAGAAATTCCTTTCCCTGAAACCAATACTGGCAGACGATCAACCTTCCAATTAGATCCGGAATCAGTTTGCCATCCCAATGAACAACAAGGGGAACGTTACCTTGAAACTTGGCCTTTATGTTTGCAGCTCTCTGGCCTCTGTGTTGTAATCTGTTTCGGCGAAATGAGTCTCTGTTTAGAGCAAGTTCATCAATGTTCTGCCCCAAGCTTTTGGCAGTTTGTGCTATGATAAAAGCAGCCTTGCGGTCTGACACTTTTGTGCGATCTAGAGCAGCTGCGAGTTCTGGAGTAATGACAGTTTTTCGCCCCCTCTTTCTTTTTTGTGTATGCATTGTGATGTCCATCTCTTCACAATATTCTGCTTTGCTGGTTTCAGAATCAGATGAATTCAGCTCTGCGGTAGACGCTGCCGGGCAAAAAATGGACAAACATCCCTGTGGTGGAGTAAATAAACGAAAAAAAAAAAAGGCGGCTGCAGCTTTTTGGTATCAGAAACTTCACGGTCATTGAGCTACCCCTAAATATTGTTCAATTGTGCTCATATTTTGCCAGATTTATTTATTTATGTATACGAACAAAATGAGAGGGTAAGAAGATCATATTTCAAAAGCTCATAAATAAGCTCCACCCTAACCCACCCCCACAACTGTGGCGACCCAGCCCCGGGAATGTCTCAGTCTCTCTGAATTACGACACGTCAGGGACCGCTTTTGGACAAAAGAGGCATTTATTCAATGGTAAACTGAAACGCGTGGGACTGCACCCAACACGAGGATTAAATTAAAATAATAATGGTGGCTCCATGAGCCACGGGAGAGTCTCAATAATTGTCTTTCCGGAGTGGCCTGTCCCCCCCCAAGATGCGGGAGATCGTTCCCGTCTGGTGATCCGGTTCAGCGTCTGCTTACGCCGTCCGAATGCGTGTGCTCCAGGTGAGTGCTGGGCGAGCGTCCTTTAAGTTCTTCTGTTGCCCCAGACGATGCGGGGTTCTGGAGTTTCCCTGGTCACGCCGTGCTTCCAGCTTCCTTCTTGGCTGAGAAAGCATAACCCAGCCTTTTATTATTGATACCTGGCACTTATCTTCCTCCGCCACAGTTGTCCTCCATTGTGCTGATTAGTGTTGCGTAATGGACGCTCTCTAGTGCCAGCTAGAGAGCGTACCGGTGGTAAACGCCGAAACAAACAAGTTTCCCAAACTACAACAATATTCCCATCCTCTCAGCTCCCTCCCTCCCAACGTTTCTCCACCATTGAGAAGTGCTGCATGTCATGCACCTGTGATAGACAGGTAAGATGGATGCCACAAACCAATCCCGATGTTTGAAGTTAGACTTTGACCAAATCAATGATAGACATGGACGTTTCATGGGTTTCAACGTTTGTTTCACCCCAGATGAAACAACTACCCTGACTGGGTGGCATAAGTAAGGGATAATGTATAGTTCGGAGGTTGTTATGGAGAAATAAACCCCGACAGGTTGGATGGAACCCCGACGCGAAGCGGAGGGGTTCCATACAACCTGAAGGGGTTTATTTCTCCATAACAACCGACTAACTATACATTATCCCGCTTATTACACGGCTTTACGAGTGAAATAAATAATAAACAATAGATAATAACCCACAATGATTCAGCAGCGACAAGGATTCGTCGGTAAAGTTTTTATTTAGTAGCATATTTATATTGAATTGGGCGTTGTTGTCCTGTGATATGGGGCGTGTACGTGACAAGGATTGATCGGTAAAGTTTCTATTTACATGACGCTGTCCCTAGCAACGGTCCGTTATACATGACGACGGTCCGTTATACAGAAATAACAGACCGCAGAAAGCAGCGCTGGACCAATCAGAGAGCAGCATTCAATAGAGCCGTGTAATAAGGACATTTAACGTATCTTCAGAAGCTATATTAAAAAAGATGCTTACCTTTGACAGAAGGGTTTGCATTGGCTGGACTGTTTGACCCACTGTTTGGAACACAATGGGGCTAACCTACTCCTAAACATCATCTTAAAGTGTACACACATTGGATATCCAAGTCAATGTTGAGAAGATTACTGTTTTCTTTCCACAGACTGGATGGTCAAAGTGGTCTACACTTTAAACTGAATGGACATGACTTGCCTGTAGAAGCACAAAAGAGCTGCAGGAAGGGCAGGATATCAACCATAACAACGTTTTATTAAGTAGAATTAGATCAAGCAGCCTCATGGGTCAACTCAACCGAAAAGGACCTAAAGGTGAGGAAGGCACTCGCATGGATGGCCCTGAACGGCATGACCTGTGTATGGAACGCCAACGTAGCTTCTTCTATGCAAAGGTAGAGTCTGTTCTCCTCTACGGCCGCTAATGCTGGTCCCTGAAGCCAATCTTGCAGAAGTCTTTAGACGGGTGCTACAACAGAATGCTGCGTGCAGTACTTAACATCAGCAAGAGTACACATGTTACCAACAGGATCCTGTATGAAGGAATACCAAGGGTGAGTGAGAAAGTAGCGGAATGAGACTGGCGGGACACTGCCAAAGACACCAAGGGCTGCCAGCCAGCAAATTGGTACTATGGGAACCAACCCATGGGCATCGGTCTCGAGGATGTCTTACACTAACCTACGTGGATGTACTCAAGAAGGATGCAGGAGCGCAAAGTACCAATGAACTGGTCAGATGTATGGAGAATCGGGATGACTGGAAGCAACGATGGAGGGCTCATCTGAGGACGACCTAGAGAGAAGCAGGGGCAGAGAATGAGTTCTGAAGGATGCCATTGTGGTTCTTTGCTTTAAAATGGACCTGACGCACTGCTTCAGCCAATCAGCTTACAATTTAAAGAAACACATATTGAGAGTGAACGTCTATCATAAATAATGTTTTCCTGTTGATGCTCAAACATTGGCCATTAGTATATATTCACATTTCTATCTTTGAAAGAAAGAATTGTATGCATGATTTAGAAATGTATATTAAGCAGCGTCAACCATTTTGACAGAGCTGGGGCAGAATCTGAACATTAGATTTTGACACACGCTAATCCTAACCCTTTTGCCACACATGACCACCTCTGGAACTGACAGCCATTTCCTTCCAATTAACTGTTTTTGGCACTCATGGTGTCATGTCGAGAGGTCTACAGCCCTCGTCTCTGAGTCTATGTGCGGCTTCTGGATGTATTTTATTGATAATTAATATTTCCAGTACCTCTAATGGTAATTCTTAACAGTAAGGGTACATTATTTAACATTAGTTAATGCAGTTATCAGCATTAAAGGACAAGTGTGTCAAATGTAGTTGACTCAATTAGAATTAAGTGTAGCTAACCAATATCATGGTTTTACCATTTCATCACCTCCATCCATGTGCCTGACCACCGTGCTCTACATAGGGGGTGTATGTGTGTCTCATGGGAGGTTTCAACGCTCTGCCCTCACCCTGATGGCGCTATGTCAGGGTTCATACTGCTAATAAGACCCCGGGGGCCTGCCTCTGCTCTCTCTCTTATCAGGTCTGAAGGACTAACTTTGTTGAACCCCTTTTTTTGCTTCACAGCAACGTGCAGTTGTATTTCGTATTTAACAAACTCATCACGCTTCAAGCAAATGGTCCGATTCTGGACCGTTTAAAACCACAAAAAACTATGGCTGGCATAGGTTTGGATTCTTATTTTTATATTTTATATTTTTTACGGCATTAGAATATTTTATTTATGTGCTCATAATAAATGTATGTTATGTGAATGAAAAAAAATAAAGAAAATACCAAGCAAATAGCACTATAATCTGTAACACTGTATGGCAAGCTCAATAAAATGTATGGGGATTTCTCCTGGTGCTTTATATCCATAGCTGAGGAATTCAGCAGTGCCGAACAAAATTCTAAAGATAAACAGACAAACCAACACACGCACACACACACACACACAGCGATCATTTACCCTTTGAGGTCCTTTGTTTGGAATATGCCTCATGGATGCGTCGCTATATGCTGTACGGATATTCAAAATGAGGTTTCTACGCAACAGCAGCTCTTCAGACGATTGCTGTGGATGTTATATGTGGACTGCAGTGCAAGGATTCGAAACGTTGGTGTAAACAGGACCAATTGAGCAGATGGATGACACTCATTACACATCCCACCCTTGGACATTTATATATTTCAGAAGCAAGACTTCCACACTGCACAATACCAATTACAGCAATGTAGCTCTGTTTGGCATTACAAGAATACAATTGAAGTGAAAAGATTGAATGATAAACATTCCTTCTTTCCACATAACCGTGTAGTCGAGTCGTGCCAATATAATGAGGTTTGAAATGTATGACGTGAGCTTTAAAGAAAGCAGAAGAACAAAACAGAACTATGGCAATAATTAGGAGGATTTGTACAGAACAAATAATAGCAATGTCCTTTTTTAAAGTGTGTGTTTTCAACTTTCAAAAATTATGGGTGATTCAGATGGTGAAGGAAAGGAGGGGTAAGAGAGTGAGAAGTGAAGGGGGGTTTGGGGAGAGAGGTGAAGGGGAGGAGGTGGGTGGTGGAGGGGGGAGGAGCAGGAAGAGGGGGGGCACAACTGAACCACTGCCCGCTGCAGAAAGTGTGGTGGGGCAGATGTTGTGGCACCGCGGGCTGGGCGGGGGGCCACAGAGCTGATGGTGTCAGGTGGGGCCAGGGAGTCTGGGTGGGTTTCATGGTCTTGCGCCAGAGCGATGGTTTGGGTTTGGTCGCCTGCCTGGGCTGCTCTAGGCTGACCCGGTGTCTGTGTCCCATAGTTGCCCAGGAGGGCTGGTTCTGGAGCACTGTTCTGGGGCCAAGCAGCCCGTGGACGGTGCTTATCTATTTTTGCTGTTTGTTTGGTCAAATCACTTATTTTAGAATGACCTTTTTGCCAAACTTTGTTTTTTTGTAATATGCTTCTTTCTGTTCTGCTGTTATTAATCTTTAATTTCTGAGCCAAAATGACTGCTTTTCAGCAAGTGTGCGTCTTTGAGATGGTAATGAAGGACTGGGATGTGCAGTGAATGCCTTCTTCTCACTTTTGCTTCTACAAACAAATAAGGAAAACTTGCATAAAACAAGAACTCTGTTTTGTAATCAGTAAACATGATTAACAAATGGAAGCTGTGAACTCCATTTGTTTTTGACCTTGAGAGCTACAGATCTGTCATAAACTATGCAGAGGAAGGTTAGTGCTTACATTTTGGCAATAGCAAAGAATGCACAAACCAACTCAATTAAACATAAACATTATGAAAATTGCTTTTTAATTATTGTATTTGTTGCTCTTAAGAAGTTAACCTATATACACACACAACACCAAAAAACTGAATGCGTGTTCATTCAACTTTCATTAATTTGCCTGCATATAAGGACAGCTTGTTATGCCTTTGTTTATGATATTTCTAAGTAAGAACACATTTTGTTAACCCATGGGGAATGTAGTCCTCTGCTTCTGACCTGTCCCAAATAATCAGGTGCAGATCTTTGCAGTGCAGCCCTCATTGGGACCAGCTGTCAAGGATAGGTTTTATTCCGTGGGACTCAAAACTGGATTTTTAGGTTTTTAATTTATTCATAGTTTATAGTTCTGATGTGACGGAATTTGCCCAATTTATCAGAAGGTATAATGAGCTGTCATTTTCCAAGATATAAGGCGAAAAAACTAAACTAAATCACACCTACACTACTGAGAGAGCCTGGTCTCACAGGAATCTGTGAAATGACTACGGATGTTTAAAACTCAAAATCCGTGGGATCATTACGGAAACACGCCGATTTCCGTAATATGCGCACGGACAGATCCCCGTTTCACCGAGCGAGTTGACCTAGTCGCACAGGGATCCGTCAAATGACTATATATAGATATATATCTATGTATATCTATATATATATATCTATATATATATATATATATCACCTATATGACACGTGATTTCGTGCTCATGCCCACAACCGTCAATCTATTGAATCGTGTCCCAGAGCACGGTTGCACCTTTTTCGTCTTCCACAGAACGGCACGTCAAACCATTCATTTTGAGTTAAGCGCCCGTGGTCGACTCGCTTGTTGAAACGGGGATCTGTGTCCGTGCGTATATTACGGAAATCGGCGTGTTTCCGTAATGATCCCACGGACTTTGAGTTAAGCGTCCGTAGTCATTTCACGGATTCCTGTGAGACCAGGTTGACTGAGATGAACGGCTAGAAACAAGCACTGATGTGAATCTGCGTGTGCAATTTTATCCTTTGAATCTTAAAATTCTTCTCTTCACGGAACTGAATTGGACCATACGGGACATATAAGACAGGACTTGAATGAGCTGGGCCTGGGCCTTTTCGTCTCCTGATTTACGAATTATGAATGGACTAAACCTTGACTGGGCGTTGGGTTATTGGAACCTAACGTACGCTGGGTGGGGTGATGAGGCTGAGGCTGAGGCTGAGACCAGGCTGAAGCCAGGCTGAGGCCAGGCTGACCACCGCCAAAGTACGTTACTTACTGATAACGGGATCCCCTGGAGAGATTTATAATGCTATCTAACCCTAATCCAGCTACCGCCCACCATATTAGTTACTTTCCTTTATAGCGTTTTTGGTTACATCAACCTAATTAGATGAAATAGTATTCCACGACACTTTGAGCATATCGTTTGTACCATATCGTTGTTCAGCATTGCATTTGTAGCGCATTTCCTGCTTAATGGAAGCTATTGTCCTGTTATTGAAAAATGTCATTAAAATGCACACCATTTGAATGTTATGGGCCATCAGGATAAAGTATTGTAACGTTCACCCCTCGGTGGTGCAGCAACGAATAAACAGGCGATGTCTGGCTTGCAATCCTGCTCTTTATTCTGTAAATCCAAGGATTTCCGCCGTGTTTATGTTCCCTGAGCCCTGTTTAACTCCTCATTGATCGCCCGGCGCCTTATCCTATTGACGGACACTTATGCCCCCTATTGCTTTTGAGTTATGGGTATGATGGTAATTCCCCAACACTGCAAACACTGCGACGAGTAATACTCTGCAATTAGCAGAAGATTTGCATCATGTGCCGCATTAGGGTCATATAACGTAAAGTTGACGCTCAGACGCACCAGAAGCCATATAAACTGGGGAACTGCCCATTGGTCCGACCACCCATTGGTCCGACCTCCCATTAGTCCGACAAAATGCCCATTGGTCCGACCTCCCATTGGTTCGACCTCCCGTTACTCCGACAAAATACCCACTGGTCCGACCTCCCATTGGTTCGACCTCCCGTTACTCCGACAAAATCAACCACAAGTCGGACCAATAGGAGGTCGAACCAATGGGTGATCCCGTTAGTTCGACCTGTCATCCCTACTTTCTGACAAGCGCTTTCATTGCGAGCATGCGTCTCTCTCTCTCTCTGTCTCTCTCTCTCTGAGAGTTTGTTTTAACTCTGCTGTCCCAATGCTTTGGCAACATTGTACATCCAAGTCGTGCCAATAAAGCAGAGGAGGAGGGGAGAGAGAGAGAAAGAAAGAGAGAGAAAGAGCTCTCGGAAACGCACATCACACACACACACGGACGGAGCGGAGCGGAGCCAGTTTCCTCTCGGTGCCGTTAACCGATTGTGCCAGATGCGCCAGAGCGCGCACCTCTGTGCCAGGCTCGCGCTCTGTGGGGAGATTTGCGTTATTCATCTTAACAGAGATGCTGAACAGAGGGAATTAATGCACACATTCACAACAGGCTACACACACACACGAGCTACCCACAGACACACAGCTGAGGGGCCGGAGAAAATGCGCATCTGGTGGCGTGGCTCAACCTGGTCAGTGCGTGCGTTTTATTTCAAACACAGACTGTACAGTGAAAGGACATTTTTAAATTTCAAGTTGGCAGCTCTCAAATATCCGACCTGTCTGTTTAGATTACAGATGCATCAGTCCAGTTCGAACTAATGAGGACGTCCCATTAGTTCGAACTCTCATTACTCGATGTGTCGGAACAATGGGAGTTCGAACTAATGGGAGTTCGAACTAATGGGAGGTCGGACCAATGGGAGGTCGAACTAATGGGAGGTCGGACCAATGGGAGGTCGGACCAGTGCCATGGACCCGTTTATGTTCCCTGAGCCCCGTTTAACTCCTCATTGATCGCCCGGCGCCTTATCCTATTGACGGACACTTATGCCCCCTATTGCTTTTGAGTTATGGGTATGATGGTAATTCCCCAACACTGCAAACACTGCGACGAGTAATACTCTGCAATTAGCAGAAGATTTGCATCATGTGCCGCATTAGGGTCATATAACGTAAAGTTGACGCTCAGACGCACCAGCAGCCATATAAACTGTGCGTTCACACCAAAAGCTGTAAAGCATTTTGAGCGATAAATGCCCATTTAATTTCTATTAGATATGAGCGATAAAGCGATTGAAGTGATAAAACGCTTGAGCCATAGCTTTAAAGGTGTAAATTAGAGTTGAAAACAGCTCAACTCTATGCAAATGGACTAGAAGCGTTTCGGTTGTAAATGAACGCCAGCCAATCGGATAGATGTCTCTCGTCGACGTGGGTCCCAGTAAACATACGCGAGAAAACGCAAGAGCGATATGAGCTGTAAAAATTTTTGGACAGCGTTGCGTTTTGAGCTATTTGGCATCTTTTACAGCTTTTGGTGTGAACGAAAAGAGATTCTTCTGCTGCTGTGTGCGTGTGCCAAAAGTGTCAAAAGTGGAAGAGATCTCCATAGATTGTCATTTAAAATCCGTTGAGTCACCATCACCGGATCAGGTAACCCAATGCTAATTGAGCCGATGGTCTATTGACAGAGTGGAAAGCCTTGCATTTGCACTATTGTTATCACAGAGAGCTCTTCAACGGAGCGTTGAAAAGTCACAATTACCTCCAGGACACATTGATGTTCGAACAAAAAAGATCATCATCATGATGTCATCAGAATGTTTAGGGAAATGTCCATTCAAATTGCCAATCATACAGGAATTACTAAAATAAGATACACAATGAGCAATCATTTGAACGTAATAGTACAATCGAGTTCTCATGATAATGTTTTGAGCTTTTGTAGAATGGAGAATCCCTCGTAGGAGAAGAGAAACAAGCAGCAGTCTTTGTGCAAGAAGAACAGAAGACGTTTAGAGGCATTTTAGGAACCCCCTGCTGGTACTATCACACAACATAACCCCCAGGCAAACACACGGGGTGTCATCCCAGACGCAGATTTAAACCTAATGGCCCTTATTAAAAAGCATTCTACCATCTGATATTCCAAAAATAGGGAAACTCCTATGCAGAAAAACTTATAATAGGGATCTGCCAGTTGTGGAAAACATTCTTGTAGTTAAGGAGCTGATCAACTGAAAACTTACTTTCAGTTTAGCTTTTATTGAGCCATGGTATTCCATCGTCGTTATGGTGCTTATTAATGTCTAATTTTAGCATTATTATTTTATAATCTGTTATATAATTTATTTCTCTCTTCCTCTGTATTCCATCAGTCTTTCATTATGTTATTTCACTTCTGTTTGAAAAATGTTAGCTTAGATGGGCGAGTCAAAACATGGTAGCCTTGTTGTGACTCGCCCTTCTAAGATATGATTCTTCAGTGACAGTTGAACGTCTTATGAATGGTGAACATCGCTCTACCATAGCAAAATTAAGCTAAGATTAACGATAATATAAACTGCATCTATCGTAACTCATCAACTATTGTAACTCCCTAAAAAAGCAGTAGAATTAATGTCCCTTTATATAGCCTGAGAAATAATTGTACAATTTGGTTTGTCAATTATTTTTAAAACAAAAATTGGTTTGTAATTCTAAAGGTGAAGCCATATCGGAGGCATGCTTTCCAGCAGTAAGATTAGGTAGAAACTAAAATTAACAAAAACATTAAGTAAAGTGAAAAAACCGGAATGATTTCCCCATGCGCTGAAATGCCTCGAGATTATGTTACTAATTCTACAACTTACAATAAACATCTCAGAACTTTCCACCAAAATGAATATGGTAATATGGATGTCATTATCCAATGATTAAAAACTGTTTACCGTGAATATAAACCAAAACACAGCAATTATCGAAACCAAAGCATGGGTTGGTCAGTCTGGACCTTCCTCTGATGGCTTCTGACAGAGCTGCTCTCATTGATCAGCTCACTGTATTTATAGAACAAAAATCAGGATCCATAGAGGGAGACCATGGTGCTGGCTCCACAGTGGACTGCCAACATGTTTCTTGTTGTACCGTGAATCAATACACGCATGTGCCAAACCCAAACGGACTGGAGGGCTGAGTGGGAACGACTTTATCGTGGACGCACTTTTTTAGGGAGAAACTTTATCATTTTTAAACCAGATTTTTCTTTAGAATCGCACACGTAAAGAAACTAGAGCAGGCATCCATTGCGAGAGTCATGGTAAAACAATGTTTTCACAGATTGTGACACAGGTACAACCTTTTTTTTGGTGTGTCTGACTAGTTAATGAATTTCACAGGTTTCGTCTACCACCAGCGCAAAAAAAGAAAAATGTACACAGAATCTTTCTTACAAGAGTGCGTGTGCCTTGCATGCGTGTGTGTGCCTGATAGATAGATACAGTATATAGGGAGAGGGCTCAAATACAGACAGGTTTGGTCATTATAATTCTTAATTTTTATTCCTCCTTTTGCATTTCATTTGTTTCCGACAGATTGGTGTCTCCTGGTTCCCGTGCTGAAGGGGAATGTATTGTTTAAAAAGGACATGTGTCAGGGAGACGTGTGGGTAGTTGTGGGTGTGAGTATGTACCAATGATGGCTCAGCAAGGACCATTTCAACCTCTCCAGAAATATCTGAGCTACAGTCTGGGATACCAGACAAGCATTGATGCACACACATACACGGACCACCCAGTCCCCACACACACACATACCACTCCCCAACTGCCGCCCCCCCCCCCCATGAGACACACACACACACACACACACACACACACACACACACACACACACACACACACACACACACACACACACACACCACACACAACACCCCCCCACCCCCCCCCCCGAGACACACACACACACACACCTCACTCTCCAACTGCACAAACACACACACCCTCAGCCCAGCCAAATGGGTTATCATTGGTTCTGCAGCAGTACAGGTTGCCACGCAATTTAGAACCACCTCCATTTTGGCTGTGCGCTCCTTTCTCCTGGTTTAATTCAATCTACGGGCCCTCAACCTATCATGATTTCAAAGAGTATGGTGCGGGTGGAGGTGGGTTGGGGTTGGGGTTGGGGAGCTTCTACCTTCACTAGCTCGGTCTGGAGACGGCCACCCTTCAGCCCCGTGCCCACTACCTCCGTCAGTTGTCCGTTGCCCATTGACTTTGAATGGGGACGGACGCGCAATGCATTGTGGATCCGTCCGTTCAGTTGGAGCGTTCGCCACCGTCAGAAAGTTGAAAAATGTTCAACTTTTTCGGCAGCGACGGATCCGTCATCCAATCAGATCGCGTATGCAAATTTAAGCACTGTGACGCGACTCGGGCTCGATACTGGAAAGCGGGAGAGCGGCGGAGAAGTTAATTTAAAAAATGGAGCGCGAAGCGATTTGATTGGCTGACGGATGCCTCTGCAAAGACTACTCCCCCATCCGTCAGCCACGCCTTCCCACGTCCGTTGACTGACGGTGCAGTGGGCAGGAGGCGTTCCTGCCAACCCGCCGTGCGTTTGATCTCCATTAGTTGGTATTCATGCAGCAGGTATTCAACACGCCGCTGCCTGAAAGGGGATTCCTCACTCTCTAAGGCCCCGTGCCCACTACCTCCGTCAGTTGTCCGTTGCCCATTGACTTTGAATGGGGACGGACGCGCAATGCATTGTGGATCCGTCCGTTCAGTTGGAGCGTTCGCCACCGTCAGAAAGTTGAAAAATGTTCAACTTTTTCGGCAGCGACGGATCCGTCATCCAATCAGATCGCGTATGCAAATTTAAGCACTGTGACGCGACTCGGGCTCGATACTGGAAAGCGGGAGAGCGGCGGAGAAGTTAATTTAAAAAATGGAGCGCGAAGCGATTTGATTGGCTGACGGATGCCTCTGCAAAGACTACTCCCCCATCCGTCAGCCACGCCTTCCCACGTCCGTTGACTGACGGTGCAGTGGGCACGAGGCGTAAAGCCCCGTGCCCACTACCTCCGTCAGTTGTCCGTTACCCATTGACTTTGAATGGGGACGGACGCGCAATGCATTGTGGATCCGTCCGTTCAGTTGGAGCGTTCGAAACCGTCAGAAAGTTGAAAAATGTTCAACTTTTTCGGCAGCGACGGATCCGTCATCCAATCAGATCGCGTATGCAAATTTAAGCACTGTGACGCGACTCGGGCTCGATACTGGAAAGCGGGAGAGCGGCGGAGAAGTTAATTTAAAAAATGGAGCGCGAAGCGATTTGATTGGCTGACGGATGCCTCTGCAAAGACTACTCCCCCATCCGTCAGCCACGCCTTCCCACGTCCTTTGACTGACGGTGCAGTGGGCACGAGGCGTAATTCTGCTGCGTTCACTGGCGACCACATTCAAACCGCTGGACTCCAGCGGGGTAAACGAATTCACCAAGAATAAAATAAGCGAGAAGCCTCGGTGCGCACCCAGATTAATTTAATCTTATTTCTTAATCGCCACGTAGCTGGCTGATAATTAGATACCTTTAATATGAACATTTCATAAGCGCTAAGAGAGTGATAATGAATGACCGCAGGGGGATTACTCATTCTTTAAGGTCGCTCTACAAAGCACAGGGGAGGGGGGGTATTTATGCACCACTGTAGCCAGAGATCCAGAGACAGCTTAATGCCAGGGAGCAGGGAGCCCGTATGTTTAACCCTTTAACCTTTGGGTTCATATCCCGGATCCGCAAGAAAATTGCACAGCGCCGTTTTGTTGCGAATACGTAAGGGATTGGGGGAAGGATGAGGGAGGAGAAAAGGAGTGAATTACTGCTCAGCTTGCTTAGTGAGGCACTGTGCTGGTTATGAAACACAACGCCAATGTGTTTGTTTGTTCCCGATATAAATTTATTTAAAAGTTTAAAACATAAGAGAAATCTTGAAATGGGGAAAGGGAAGAAAATAATTGAGACTGTGATAGATTGGGATTTAATGGAGGGAGGTATGGGTAAACTTCATAGAATTAGATTACAAAGGTGTATATCAAGCTGGAAATAGCAAAAAAAACGAGGTTAGCATGGAGAGCTAACGTGTGTCAGTATCCCCCACCGGGGATGGAGCACGTGTGTCAGTATCCCCCACCGGGAGATGCAGATCACATGTGCCGTAATAGAACAACGGCCCTTTTCCCTCACATCCCATGAGATCTAAATTCAGCCTGGACATAGCAATATTGACTGGTGTAATGGGGGGGAGTTAGGGTTAGTGGGCGGGGGGCAGGCCACTAAAGCAGAAGTGTTTTTATGGTGTACCTCCATGTTAAATCAACCTCAAGAACAAGCATACAGCTTTCCTTTCCTTACATTACTTGTAGTAGCGGTTTTCACAAATTATCATTGAGGATGAGGAGAAGGATGATGATGGAGATGATGATGCTGCTACTACTGATTTAATAATGATATCATCCACACCATCATCATGATAATAATGGTAATAATAAATCATTCTGTAGAGTTTTGGGAAGAAAAGAGCAGGAAGACTGAGGTGGAGTGGACTGGGGTGGAGCACACTGGGGTGGAGCAGACTGTGATGGAGCAAACTGGTGATGGAGCCGACCTGGCAGACGCTGGTCCAATGACCAGCCTCCTCTCTCAGTGTGGAGCGTGAATGCATTGGCGGCTGATGGAGCGGGCGGAGGGAGGGCTTTACAGCCCACTCTGAGGGACAGAGACAGCCAATGCAGTGCAGGGAGAATTAAACAGGGCTGTGTACCACACTGCGCTCTCTTCTCCGCCAAGAGGGGGCCCCAGGGAGCCGTTGTGGCCCCCCAACACACACACACACACACACACACACACACACACACACACACACACACACACACACACACACACACACACACACACACACACACACACACACACACACACACACACACACACACACACACACACACACACACACACACACACCAAGTTGAACACATCCTCTGACTGCAGTTCATTCAGAATAGTCACTGGTGAATTTGGCTTTTGGAAATTGAACAATGAGCATGTGCAAAATAAGTTGGCGTTTGCGTTACGAAATGTGTTTGTTATTTTCTATTTGGTGCAAAAAAGGATTGGTTTTGAGAAGAAATCAGAACCTAATTGTGTTTTCATCCTTGTAAATGTTGGAGTCTGTGTACGCTCAGAGCTTTGCATGCTGTGTGTGTCTGTGTTTGTGCATGCGTGTGTATGTATGGGTGTGTGCGCACTTTCCTGCGTGTGTATGACGCGCACGCCAGTGAGTTTCAGCCCACGTGTACTACAAAAACACACAAACAAAAGCCTGTGTTTGTGTGCGTCTCCAAGTGAACGCACAAAGCTCCTCCTCCTCAACGTGGGGTTGAACTCGGTATAAACCGGGTGCCCGAGTAGTCAATAAAACAGGGAGGGAGAGAGAGAGAGTTAGCACACTGCCATGGTGCGTCTGTCATACCGAGAGTGGCATATACAGTGGGGCAAAAAAGTATTTAGTCAGCCACCAATTGTGCAAGTTCTCCCACTTAAAAAGATGATAGAGGCCTGTAATTTTCATCATAGGTATACCTCAGTTATGAGAGACAAAATAAAAAAAAAAATCTAGAAAATCACATTGTCTGATTTTTAAAGAATTTATTTGCAAATTATGGTGGAAAACAAGTATTTGGTCTATAACAAAAGGTCATCTCAATACTTTGTTACTTGCCCTTTGTTGGCAATGACAGAGGTCAAACGTTTTCTGTAAGTCTTAACAAGGTTTTCACACACTGCTGCTGGTATTTTGGCCCATTCCTCCATGCAGATCTCCTCTAGAGCAGTGATGTTTTTGGGCCTTCGCTGGGCAACACAGACTTTCAACTCCCTCCAAAGATTTTCTATGGGGTTGAGATCTGGAGACTGGCTAGGCCACTCCAGGACCTTGAAATGCTTCTTACGAAGCCACTCCTTCGTTGCCCGGGCGGTGTGTTTGGGATCATTGTCATGCTGAAAGACCCAGCCACGTTTCATCTTCAATGCCCTTGCTGATGGAAGGAGGTTTTCACTCAAAATCTCACGATACATGGCCCCATTCATTCTTTCCTTTACACGGATCAGTCGTCCTGGTCCCTTTGCAGAAAAACAGCCCCAAAGCATGATGTTTCCAGCCCCATGCTTCACTGTAGGTATGGTGTTCTTTGGATGCAACGCATTCTTTCTCCTCCAAACACGACGAGTTGAGTTTTTACAAAAAAAGTTCTATTTTGGTTTCATCTGACCATATGACATTCTTCCAATCCTGTTCTGGATCATCCAAATGCTCTCTAGCAAACTTCAAACGGGCCCGGACATGCACTGGCTTTAGCAGGGGGACACGTCTGGCACTGCAGGATTTGAGTCCCTGGCGGCGTAGTGTGTTAGTGATGGTAGCCTTTGTTACTTTGGTCCCAGCTCTCTGGAGGTCATTCACTAGGTCCCCCCGTGTGGTTCTGGGAGTTTACAGGTAGGTCTCAATTCCGCGCCAAAACAACAGCTAATTCAGGTGTGAGTGTTGGTAATGATAAGGCTGATGAGGATGAGGATGTTGTTGTTTTGTTAATGTTGTTTTGAGTCAACAGCTATTGACTCGGTGGAAAATAGTAAGAACCATATTCAAAGTTTGATCTTGTTTGTACCACGACTAGAATTCCTGAGGAATCGCTAGATTCAATAAATTCTAACATTTTCTGCTCCTTGGCATGAAGACTGAAGGCTGGCTCTGAAAAGGGCCGTGGCAGATAGGCTGACATATTTTTCTGTTTGGGCGGTCCGTTTAGACTTTCAATGAATGGTACATAACAGATGTTTGAGTGATTTTTTGCCTGAAATGTGAAGGGAGCAAAGTAATATTGATTTGTTCAAATGTTAACATGGTTACGGTCTCAATAATGAATAAAGTGACTCATCATTTATTAAGAGTGGGAGTCTTGGATTAGAATTGTCAAAGAATAGGGAGAAATAAAGATTTAAATGAAGCAGCCCAACATAACCAAAAAATACATTCATATTAAACTCAAATCGTAAAAAAATTAAATAATTTTGGCAAACAAAACAGCCTACCTGAATATAACAAAAACAAAACGTTTCCAGGTCGTTGTACGATATTTCCTAGTTTCCCCCATTGCTCTCTGCTGTTTGGTAAATGGTAAGTGAGTGCCTAGAATCATCTGTCCTTGTGGTTAAACAGTGGTGAGATTGTGTTCCATCACCATCCGTGAGTGGAAAGCCCAACTCGTCCACCCAGAGGATAGTGGTAGTGTGTGCGGAGGGGTTACCACCAGTATATGATAAATAGGGATGCCTCATGACCGTGGAGGGGAGATGGATTATTTGGAGGACACGTTACATCAACCCCATCCTTTCCTCATGTTTCTGGTCATAGTGAGGTGGAGGATAAGTTGGAGGTTAGGTTGAGAGTAAAGGAGAGGTCTGGAGTAGGGAGAAGGGTAGGGTGAGGTGTGCAGAGAAGATGATGCTGTAGATAAGGATTAGCCTACCTGGGGGGGGGTCAAGGGCATGGAGAGATAAAGCGAGAAGCAATGATGGAAAAACTGCCACAATACAAGGAAAACATAATTGTGAAACGGCGATTGGATTTTTGACCTGATTTGATATCACACCTCCCTCGAGAATTATGACCAACGACATCCGATACTGAAACACCTTACTTCTTGGTTAAACCTGTAATCCATACCCGATAGTGTATAAGACCCAGCATTGCCCCTGACATTGGACATGTGACATAACCCCTTCCCTTTAATGGCCAGTGGAGCAGCTGCCCTAACGACATGGACCGGAGAGAGAGAGGAGTCCATCCCTGTTCAAAATGGCTGACCGCAAACACAACGTGGTGGCCTGAACGCGTCTGCCACGCATAAGTCAAATTGACAAGGTTTACTCCAGCTATACAAAGACAGAGGAAATGTTGGTTGTTCCTTAAGAGTCAAGCCTTAAATCTATCCATCAACCTGGACCCAGTGACTTCATAAGCATGCTACTGTTTGAAAAACATTGGAAGAGTCAAGAGAATAATATCCAGGAAAGACCTAGAAAAGCTTAGCCTCAGCTTCATTGCCACATGCCTAGATTACTCTCGAAATCCTTTGCACCGGCCACCAGTGGCTCTGAAAACTGTTTACAAACCACTCCGTGGTTTTGGCCCTGGTACATCTCCGACATGCTCCTCCATATAAACCTCCAAGGCCCCTCAGGACTCCGGGCCCGGCCTGCTCGCTGTCCCAAGAGGGAGAGCAGAACGCAGTGGAGCAGGGGCTGGTGAACACCCAGCAGTCCTGGTACAACGTGCTAGAGGAGAGTGAGGACAAGGGTCTGGTTATGAGGCAGCCGTCATGATTTAACCTTGCAGAAGATGTCTGTCAGACCCCGACTCCAAACGTGTTTAGAGCAAAGCTTAAACGTTTGTGTCTCCCTGCCCACTCTGCTCTGTAATGGAGAAGCACTATTTCCCTTTTAAGTCTGTTTTTTAAATGGTAATCATTCACCTTTTCATCCGTAATTCGCTTTACATTTTTTTATAATTTGTCAATTATCATATTTACTGTATACATTTAGTACTGTTTATTTACTTAGTACCCAGTCTATCCTCAGTCCACCCAGTGCCCACTTCTAAAGTGCACTACCTAACAAATTGGACACGTCACTCTTCAAGCCAAGAGGCATGTTCTCTGGAGGAGGAAATAGGTTTCAGGTTCAAAACAACACTGTGGACTAAGCACTACCGGGGTACAAATGGATGGGAGTCTCACAAACATTGCTTTGGTTTGATACCAAATATCATATGAGGCCAGGTTTAAGTGGTGTGATTATGAGTAAAAGAAGTACAGTTGTTTCAGTATTAATAACAGGATTAGTGTTGCATTTGGCATTAGCATTTGTGTCAGTATTAGTATCAGCATATCAAAATTACAAATAATTGTACTGATACTTATGCTATTATATTAATAGTATTAAGATTAGATCAATTTTACTATTACTAATATCAGTAATGTTAATATCCTCAGTATTAGCAATCATATTAGCACTAGTAGTATTAAAATGTGCTGTAGGTAAGATTCAAGAGCCATCATTTCAGTTTAATTTCTCAGAAATGCCCTAGCCACCCCTCAGCCCTTAGTGAGTGAAATGCGCTGTGGGGATATTTTCTTCTTCATATGCACTTCCTCTGTGCGAACCAACTAGATTTTAGACCGCTCCCAGCTCATTTCGGACAAATCAGGAGCTCTCTACCCAGTCTTTGCGTCTGTGCACGTGTCAGTGCGTGTGCCTGAGTAAATCTGTGAGTGTTTGTGTAGGGGCGTGCTGACGTGAAGCTTGCACGCGGGTGTCTGTGAGGGTGTAGGAGGAGCCGGGCGGAGGTTATGGTGAGGTTGTGTTGGCAAGAGCGTTCCTCTTACTCTTGCAGCTCCTCGTACAAGTGTCAGTTGGAACACAATTCTATTCAAAGTAATAATTATAATAGTTGATTGCTTTTATATAGTGTGTGTGTGTGTGTGTGTGTGTGTGTGTGTGTGTGTGTGTGTGTGTGTGTGTGTGTGTGTGTGTGTGTGTGTGTGTGTGTCAATGCCCTTTCTTCTCCTTCAGGTCTAACAAGTCAAAGTAGCTTTACCGTGCGTTCACACCAAACGCGAAATTTGTCGCCCGTTCGCGTTGTCGCCGAAGTTTTGTCGCGCCACACATCATAATCTGTCGCTGTGCAAGTTTTGTCGAATCTGTCGCGCCACCGGTACGCCCGATCTCGTCTTGATCTCGGAAGCTAAGCAGGGTCGGGCCTGGTTAGGTACTTGGATGGGAGACCGCCTAGGAAAACCAGGTGCTGTATGCTATGAGAGCTCTGCGTCTGCGAGATACCGTCCCCAGCTATGGGTAAATAGTGGGTAGATGGGACCCAGCCTTGAAAGGCAACCCATCTAGGAGAAGGCTACTTCAGACAATAAACCAAAGATGTTGCTCGCGTCTCTTCCGATCCTCACAAGGGAAACGAACAAAGGGCGGATAAGGCTATAATGACTGAAACGGCCGGAGGAGGATAGTGAGGAGTTGCGCCCCACAGTCCTTAATTAGCATTGTATAAAGTCTAACAATGGAGAAACCAGCTGGAGACGACGTTGGACGACTCGTCTGAGGACGACATAGAGAGAGAGAGAGCGCCACAACTTGACTCCAGGTCCTCCATTTCACAACCATGTCCGACATTGCATGTCTTTACCTTTTTAAAGACAAGCATTGCATGTCTTTAGCTTGAGCGGGAAGTGAACGCTACGTCACTCAATGAAGTGAACGCTGATTGGCTGTAATCACGCGTCATCACGCGAAATTCGCGTCAAAGTTGAAAAATTTGAACTCGAGCGAATCTGTCGCGCCACAAATCCACGTGAACGCGCTCGCCAGAAGACGGCGAAAGTGTGGCGCGACAGATCAACATTTGTCGCCAGTTTTCTCTCGCGAAAATTTCGCCCGATACGCGTCTCTACGTTCACTTTGTATGGGATCTTGTCGCCCCGTCGCGTTTGGTGTGAACGCACGGTTAGGGGGGAACACGGCAGACCATTGAGATCAATAGTTTTAAGTTTCCTTGTTTATTCTTCTCGAGGGATGTATAAATCCGTATAAAACGACTTACTTGCAGAGGAAATATGAGGAACTGAACAAGGCGAGTCCTTCACTGGGAATCCAGTCAATGACAAATCGTACGATTCATAGTGGTTGGGCTGTGAAAAAAGGGTGTGTTGCCTGTTGATGATTCCAACAGGGATTCAGTATTGATTTATAGGTTTGAGTATGTGTCTTAAAGGCTATGCAAAGAGGTTTTACTTTTTTTCGCATTGTTGCTTAAACCTGCATGTGACTTTTTGTACTGCAGCTATTTACTCAGTTCATGAATATCTGTGCCAGGCTTTCCTAGATTTATTTGAAAATAAAATTTATGTGATCTATTATTCTTTCAACCTTTAGCTCAAACTCTTCATATTCTCCTTCTCGGGGCTCTAAATTTGCCCCTTTTCACACCTGTTGACTCTCACTATCATAAATATCATTGCATAATCTAACCCCTCCCCCAGTCAGCTTGACCCTGCCCCCACCCCCTTACTCAAGGCATGCACCAAGGCAATCGTTGAACCATTGACAATACTGGTTAACTCTAGCCTCAGCTCTGCTGTTCTCCCTGCTCTTAAAGGGGACATATTATGAAAAAACACTTTCCCTGGGATTTGGGGGTGTTGTTTTGGGTCTATAGTGCTCCAACACACATATAAACTTTGAAAAAATTCTGTACATGATTTTTTGAGTGAGATATGCATTTCTGAAAGTACCCCGCTTACAGTTACCAAACGAGTTTGTCAGTTTCTGCGCCCCCTCCTATGTAGGAAGGAGGCACAGTTGAATATTACCTCCCACTTCCCCACTCCCCTCAAATCAGAGCATAGCTAAGATTTTGTGGACCAGCTGACGAGCAGCCCCGGCGGGGGGAACTCGGCGGCAGCTCAGCTCCGGCAGTACAATCCCTTCCTCTGCCGGACTGCCGCTGAGCTCTCCCTGCCGGACTGCCGCCGAAGCTTTGGCGGCAGTCCGGAGGAGGAGAATGGGATTGTCCTCCCGGAGCCGAGCTGTCGGACTGCCCGCCGAGCTTCCACTGCTGGACTTTTCAGCTACCGGAAGACAGCCACCGGAGCAGCCTGGAAAGCTTCGAGCGGCAGCTCAGATCCTGGAGTACACCGCCGGAGGTGCCGGACTGCGGCCGAAGCTTTTGGAGTACAATCCCTTTCTCCTCCATGTCGCGGTTCATCGACTTCAGAGAACCAAGGCCAAAGTTGCTTTCCCCCAATTCTTCTCAACAATGGCCGATATATCCTCCACTACAAGTCTTTACTTCTTCTGGAAGTGCCAGAGACGTCAGACGCAGTCTTTGATTCATAATATCATCCGAGACACACATAACTTTTGGCCGTAATATTAGTAATTATGTTAAATAAATACCCATGTTTAATATTATCATATTATATTATATAGATATAGAGCTCCAGGAGTCTGCAAACGGCAACAATCCCTTCTCCTCCATGCTGTGGTTCAGTCTGGCAGCTTAAAGCTACAGACACCAGAAAGAGCGCATTCTGAAGGGACTGAAACAGGGGAATAGCGCTAGGCGAGATTTTCTTTCCTAAAGGCTATTTCCAGCAAAAAACTTCAAAAACAAGTTTTCTGGAACTCAAATAGGCCTACTATGTTTACTTGATGGGAAAACACCATAATGTCTCCTTTAAAATGGCTGCAGTTACCCCCATTTTTAGAGAAGCCAGGCTCAGATCCCACTTCCATGCCCAACTAACGTCCTATTTCAAACTTCCCTTTTCTTGCCAAATGAGTGAAAAAAGTGGCTGCTTCATAACTTCAGTCCTAAACGACCTGCTACGGTCTGTTGATAACGGTTCCCCAAGCATTCTAATCCTTCTGGACTTTAGCACTGCATTTGACACAGTAAACCATAATGTGCTCATCACTCGCCTGTCAGCTCTTGGTATCTCAGACATAGTCCTCCACTGGTTCCGGTCCTACCTCGCCAACAGAAAAAAGCTTGTCACTCTGGGCCCTCATAAGTCTTCCTCATCCACAGTTGCTTGTGGTGTCTGTGACATGAAGGCCATGCCAATAGTTGCTTGCCAAGACATTAAATCCATTCATTTACTTATCCTTCCCTTCTGTTATTGTGGTGAGTGCACACACTACAATACAACTTCCATGTAAGATCATAACTTTACACAAATTGCAAGTAGACACACAAATGGAACTGTTTATTTGATATTGGTTTATTCCGTTGATACTTATCCCGGTCCTTTCAGGTTTTACTCATTCCAGGTTCCAGGTTGCAACCAGAGTGCTTGCTGAAGGCTGCTTTGAATGGAGGGCATGGCAGGTGGCTCATATGTGCCGATGGTGGGAGATACCATCTGATATTAGTTCATGCGTGACATGTGTATGCATATGAGCGTGTGTGTAAGTTTATGTGTTTATTTATGTAGGATAAATATGTTGGGCTTGGTAGATGCTGTGAGAGTTATGTTGTGTCTTTAAGGAAGGTTATCCAAAGTGTAATTTGGGTTAAACATGTTTAAATTGAAAAACTGGTTAATGGTTTACAGTGGGAACTTATTTGCTACTTTTGCAGGACAGACAATTTCTGTACTCACACTTTTCATAAGGCAATACAACTCCAAGTAAATCCAAGAAGGAAACGAGGTTGATGGAAAAGGAAAAATGTGGCCCTTTATTCCCAAAACATAATCCACATTGAACAAAAAGCAAATGTTTCCAAGCAAAATCCTGGGTATCAGGTCTGTCACCTCAAACTAATTGACAGGAAAAGGAAAGTTTCTTTGCCTAAACATTAAACTACGATAAGCTAAGCTACGGTCGGAAAAGTGGTTGCTCCCATCCTGCTCCGAAATCCGATAACTTTATAACAATAACAACAGATGTCCACATGGCTAGTTTGACGACAGTTTACTACGATTAGCTGTGCTTAACGGCAGTATCAATGTGGCAGGACAAAATAAGAGCATAATAAAGCCTAATCTACTGAATAGACATCAATCACATTAAGATAAAACAATATATCAGTTATGATTAATTATTATGAATTAAAGCAAAATATATTAACAAATAAGTCAAAAATGCAAACATAAGCCTTATCTTCTCCATGGCTCTGGTTAATGGTTAGTCTAAGGGGAGGGGCTAGGCCTTTAAAAGCCTGCCACCAACAGTTTACGGGGGTCAGTAAGTCTTGAAGACAGTCAGTGTGTGTGACTGTAGGGCATTGATCATAGAGAACCTCTTTTTAACTATCCTTTTGAAGATTTGTTTCACTTTCTTTTGGACGTCTTTTGTATCTTGTCACACATTTTTGGAAATAAAAGCACCTCAATTCTTTTTGCAACTTAAGCCATTTCGTAATCCTTTTTTTGAAGTCAATGAACCCGACTCTTTGTAACCGTGTCCCTCAGTGTTCTTTTCTTAGGCCTCTCCTCTTCCTCATATTATACATCCTTCCCCTTGGACAAATCATCCTTAGAAATGTCCTTAAATTCCATTGCTACGCTGATGACATCCAACCAGTGGTGTAGTCTACGTGATACGCAGGTATACGCCGTATAACCACTAGGAAAACTCCAGCATTTGCGTATGCCCACTTAAAAATGCGCAATGATACGTATCAATTTCGATAGAGACAAATTTCTCTTTATTTCATGAATGAAAGTAATACACTTCTTCAATTTTCCTTGTCGGAAGTCGGAGAGTCCCGAGTTCCGAGCATGGACATATAAAAAAGTCTGAGTACAATGGAAACGCAGCATTATAGCGCGAGAGGTTTC
Source organism: Melanogrammus aeglefinus (assembly GCA_900291075.1). NCBI lineage: Eukaryota > Metazoa > Chordata > Actinopteri > Gadiformes > Gadidae > Melanogrammus > Melanogrammus aeglefinus. The sequence continues at coordinate 55,149 of OLKM01001864.1, forward strand.
CGTCCATGGTCCGTGCCGTGCCCCGTCACCTAGACCTGACGTCACGTCACCTAGCAACAGCGAAATCTGTAATCTTTGTGGGCTCCTCGGTGATTTCCAACTTTGTGTCCAACTTCCAAAATCAATAATGAATATCAAACGAAAACAACAAACCACTTTGAACGATTTTTTTAATGCAAAAAAGCCTGCTGCTGCCTTGGATGCAACTCCGTTAGTCAGGTTAGAAGATGGAGAAGAGTTGGAAGAGGGAACTACAGCGGAGCCTGAAGCCAGCAGTGTACCGGGTAAGTGAAAGTCGTATATCGTATACAAGTTAACTTTAGCAGATATTTAGCCTAATAGTTACTAGCTTATAAGAAGGCTTTCCCAAACTGAATAAATACCACACACCATAGCCTTATATTCATAAACAGCCTTGCTAGCTTAATCTTTGGTGTAGTAAAGATAAACAATTAGCCAGGCTGATTTGTCAACGAACATTTTCCCCACCTTAAAGGATTGCGTTGGCCAACGTACTTATTATTGCACATTTTAGTGAGTGAGTCAGTGTGTGTGTGTGTGTGTGTGTGTGTGTGTGTGTGTGTGTGTGTGTGTGTGTGTGTGTGTGTGTGTGTGTGTGCTAAATATGTCATTGTTCCTTCTAGATAATATCTCCTGGCCAGCCCTGTGGACTGAGAGTCAGGCTAGGGAGTTTAAAGGCAGGCATTCTTGGTTAGAATGGAAGGACAGAAAGTTGGGTAAATATCAGCCAACTTGTAAAGCTGGTATAAGAGCACCCCTCAGATGCCTGGCCCTGAATAACAAGAAACATTTGGAGAGTTTTGTAAACTAGCAGGGCACTACATTAAAGGTGAAGAACAATTGTTGACAAAAAGTGTTTGTATTCCACCAAATATCCTTCATGTTCCTGTGTGTTTATTACTTTGATACAATGAAGGGGTTGTGTTTGTTTTATTTTTGTCATGTGCCCTCTGCTGTTCGTTTTTGAGGATGTACTGTTTTTCTCACTGAACAGATGTTATTTCTATAGCTGATATGTTTAATTTATTTTAATTTATTATTTAATAATGACTCTGTGTAATAAATGTCCTGTGCAAAAGATTCAAGTATCCCTTCGTCTCCTTCGCACATTAGTACTCAGGCCAGGCCGGTTACATATACAGTAGTATAGTGTTTATATAGAAAACAGTTTTTTTTTATTGATGCTTTATAGTTTATTTGATGCTAGTGCCTAATGCTGCTAGCCTAATGATGCTAGTGCCTAATTTTAATTTGACTATTCATTGTCCTAGAAGCTTATGACAATATTAAGTGTTGAATAATCTGAATTACTTATGGTGGTTGTAGGCTACTGTATGCAACAGTGAGTGTGGCGGCGTTTTTAGGATGGGTATCGAATAGGCTAATAGGAAATCATCACAGTATGCCCACTACAAAAACCTAGACTACACCACTGCATCCAACTATACCTCATTACAGCCTCCTCCACTGATCCCCTTCCCAACTCTCTCACTGACACAGCCTATCTGACTTAAAACTCTGGATGCACGATAACTTTCTCAAACTCAACACAGATGAAACAAATCCTCCTCATCAATCCCAAATCTCTACGGTCCAAATAACAGTCTCAGTTTGACCGAGAAGGCTCCAGCTGTGGGCTTGGGCGTTTCCATCATGACCCAAGAACACCAATTAGGCATTCCTGCGTTTCATCGACCAATCACAAAGTGTTTCGAAAGGCATACTGGGTTTTTGCAAGGTATACTGCCAAGCATTGTCGCAAGGCATACTTTGCTCTCCATAGCCGGAGAGACTGTCGGAGACCCTCTCCGTAGCTTACCTGCGCATCCAATATTTTTAAACTATTATCTAATTTCTATCTCTAACAAAATCATCACCAAATGAGATTTGAAAAGCATTGGAAGTTTATTTACAACACTATTTACATGGTTTGTAGCCAAAATATAAGAAAGATTGGTCGGCGAATTGCATTCCGTATCCGACATCCCGACGGAGGTTGACCGTTATTGTCTCCCGCCGGAGCCCCGCTGGCGAGGTACCACCGCCTCGGCAGCAGGCAGATGGCAGCGCTAAGGCACCACCGCCCTGTGGTGGTGTTGCCTTGCAGCGGTGGTGCCTCGGCAATGGCCAGCGGGGCTCCGGCAGGGGGACAATCGCGGGCAACAATCCCTTTCTCCTCCATGTCGCAGTTCTCGTACTTCAGGGAGTCAAAGCCAAAGTACCTTTCCCCCAATTCCTTCTCAACCATGGCTGGGAACCCCCACTACGAGTATGAAACTATGAGAACTTTGAATGCTTGAGGGGGAGTTGGATTAGTGTACTTTGCCATTTTAACACATTTCAGCAAGAAAGGCGATGAAGAAGAAGGGGGCGTTCCAGTCTGCAGAAACGAGTTCCTGCAACTCCCTCTTCATCGGCCTCCCAACTAAATCCCTTCAAATATATTCAAAATTCTACTCCCTCAAACCAAACGATCTGCTGACATCACCCCTATTCTATCTCAGCTACACTGGTTACTGGTTCTGTCACAAATCAAATTAAAAAATCTTCTCACCTTCAAAGCCATCCATGACCTTGCTCCTCCTTACCTCTGTGATTTTCTGACCCCTTATACTCCATCCCGCTCACTCAGATCATCTGACCATTATCTCCTCTCCGTCCCCCACACCAGACTTTCTACCCTGGGTGGCTGGTCTTTCAGCTCCATGGCCCTCAAACTCTGGAACTCCTTAATCCCTCCGTGACTGTCCCTCCTTCCCTCTCTTTAAAGCTAATCTCAAGACCTTTTTGTTCCAAGAACACTCGGCTCTTCTACCTCCACTGCATAGACCCTCTGTATATATATTTTTTCTTTATTTTATCTTATATATGTGTTGTTGTGAAAGGCGCTATGTAAATTAAACATATTATTAGTATTATTATTGTATTTAGGTTGCCTATTGACACATGGCGGGGACTACAGCAAAACAAATAAACAAATAAACTAAACAAAAAACGATAATTGACATTACTCCTAAAACGTTGTTTCAAATAAAATAAAATAACCTTCTTTCCATCCCTGGCACCGCTGGCTTGAAGAGAGAGCTGGCTGCATTTGCGGTCTAAATCATCATACCGTAAATCCTCTAATATTGGCCTGTATTCCATTAGCGGCCGGGTTTCTAACATTGGCCGGTCTCGCTGTCGGAGGAGGTAAATAATGGCCGGTCTCTCATACAGGCCGGGGCTATATTAGAACCAAAGTTTTTTCTGGGCAGGCTTCAACATTATACTTGTGATAGTAACATACAAGTAACACAGGGGGGGCGATGTTTGCTAACGAATCCAAACCATAGCTACGGTAGCCATCACCTCGCTCTTGACTCGAACGGGAGACTTCAGTTTTCAGTCACCGGTAGGCTAACGTAAACGTACGCGCGGTAAAGGTGTCTAAACCTGTAAAGTTGCCTTTTGTTATGAATCCAATAGCCCTAATTATCACCATGTATGGTTAAGTGTTTACAATGCACTACCGGTATGTTTGCTACGTTTTTGTTAACATATTACTACACTGGAATTTAGCCTGAATTACCGGTATTTGTTCTGTATACCGTTATGGTAACTGTACTTTTTCAATAAATGAACCTAGTATTTTATAGGTTCAAATAGACACAAAATCTCGTTTTTATTAATTCCACTGGTAGTCTGTTTTGCTCGAATAGAAATAGAGGCCTGTCTCTAATTCTGGCCTCCTTCCATTAATGGCCTGGACCGCGATGCACTTGAGTGAAATAAAGGCCCGGGCCTATATTAGAGGATTTACGGTACTTTGATTTACCTAAATTAGAGTGCCTATTCACAGCGCATTGTGGGGCCATGAAGTATTGATTGAATTAGACAAAGAGCCTTCGCGAGGCTCAAAAAATTGAACACAATCATATTCCCATTAGCGGTGGGGTGGGTTGGAGAGGGGCTCCCTGGTCTTTTTGTCCTCCCACACCTTCCACACATTCAAACATTAACCACCGCTCATTTCAAACATTCCCTTCAATGCATCCACTTCTCTGACAGAGCACTCTCCTAGTCTCCGAAAAACCCTTTCACCATGCCACAAATCAACCCGCGGAAAAAGGTCAGGGTTACATTTTAATCACCTGCTGAATAAGTGGCCTGACAATAGTCAAACTAAATAAAAAGGTCAGCCATTTGAATGTTTATCTTTTTTAAAAGGTACTCTGTAAGAATCTCTCCACTGGCCCCTGTGGCCTCGACCCATCTCCATGGGTCGAGACAATAACAATCATGAGCACACAGGCCTTCCTACGCAACGGAGAGAGTCTTTGGTTTATTGTATTACTGTAAAGCCGTCTTTTAGATGTTTTAAAATGTGCTTTATAAATAAAAACGACTTAACTTACGTTTTCTATCATTCAAAGACATTCGACGTGGATCCTGAGGTTCACTTGAGTCAGACTTGTTTGAGACGCCAGCCGCACCACAGGCCAGGTGGAACTGCAGAAGGAGATGGTGGCACACGGCAGGGGCTCCTCCACTTCCTCTTTATGTTATAAGCTACAGATAAAGCCCTCTCCCCCGTCTCTCAGCAGCTCTCAAAGCTTATCTCTGTCAGCCTCCTACCCACATCCACCGCGTCTGTCATCCATGGGGTGTCCCGCACACCGAGACATGTGTAAAAGCCCTGGAACACACTGGGCTGGTCCAAGCCATCTCTGCTGGATCGTTGCTTTCCCCGGCAAAGCAAGATAAACGTGTCACAAGGACGTGTGTGTGTTGAGGGCAGACCTGAGGGGTATTCCATCAAAGTCGCCAACGAAAGCCGCGCTTAGTTGAGCCGGGTTACAACAAATGCCAACTTCCACTTGAGGCTAAAGCCATTCCACCAACGTAGTTCAGTCGCGCCTTGCTCAGGCTAGTTCAAGCTAGGCTTACATTATTGTGGATTATGCATTCTCACAAGATATGTAACCAGCCCAGAACGGTGAATGTCGACTCATGGTTCAAATGTCCAAAAAGGGCTGAGCGGGATCTTTTCCAGAGGCGAACAGAAGCTGCTTGTGGCGGTCTATGAAGAGTACAAGCGTATAATAACTCAAAATGGGAACACCGTAACCATTGATAAATACAGGGAGGCCGGCTGGCAAAAAAAATCGCAAATCCTCTGAATGAATAAGTAGTATTAATGAATAATTAATATTAGTATTAAATAAGAATGATAAGTAAAAGTTATTTGGCCCCCACGTGGCGACGCCCCTGTTCTGATGGTACACTTGTTTTCGACAGATGGACTTATCAGAAACACCGCTCAAGTAAGCCTGACAGTTAGCCTGGTACCGACCATGTTAGTTTGGTCGGATAATTTGCCATGGTTTCTTAGCAGAGATTCCCTTAAGCCACGTTAATGGAAGGCAACTCTAGCTGAAAGTAGCGAGGCTTGGCGAAATAAGCCCGGCTTTGCCTTTAGCTTGGTGGATGGAATACCCCTTGGGGGGGTAAATGGTAAGGTGTAGACTATACCTGTGCATTTGTCTTTGGCCTTTGGCCTCTCTCTCTTGGTTATTATGATAATACATAAGAGCTCATCAAAATATTAGCTCCCAGATTCTACTGTTTCCCGGACTATTCAATCAGAGCAGCTCTGCTATCGCAGGGACAGACGGACAGACAAAGTAATTCTTTCTAGAGGGGTCACGTCACACAACCTATGGCAAACTTTTTAGGGCGGGACAGACTTATCGTATGAACGAATGAACAGCCCAACAACATGCTGGTTATCTTCATAACTTTTATAGTGATACCACCTCATACCTTGGTAGCAAATGAAACCCCCTATATTAAATCTAAATATTTTAACAGACTGATATTTCTTTGCCACACTGTTACGGCCTTATGCATTTCACACTGGTGACGCTACAAGTGACCAACGCATTGCCAGCCAAACAGAAGTACTTCACCACCCCCTTACTGCATATGATGATAGTCTTTACGTTACCACGGGAACGTTGGATGCAAAACAAACAAACATTTTGCGATTTACATCTCTGGCGCGTCTGAATCGCTCCGCACCGGCCGCCGGTGCGGAGGAGGGGAGATGATTGGATAATTAGATGGAAGTCAATGCTGATTAACACACTGCCGCCGTAATCAATGGTGCTTTGTGTGGCTGTGTGGTCTGAGGTTGTTGATCTCAGCTCAGCCATTGTTTTTATGCCGTCTTTAAGTGCACAAAACAACTCTGGATTGTCGTGGATTGATTTATCATCATAAAATCACAACAGTGGGTTTAAATAGATGGCTCCTTCTGCGTGTCTTTTCCAAGACGTATTTTATTTAGCTTGTGCACTGATTGGATACATGGTGCTCCGGCAAGGGGGATTACTGGGCCAATCAATGTGCCGGGCAATCCTTCAGTCAAATATACAAAGTAAAAACCTTCAGGAGAATGCATGGCCTAATCTGAAGGGAAAAAACAACCGGTAACCATAACGGATCGAGATCGGTCTGATGGCTGGGAAAGTAATGGAGTGAGGAAACGGATTGTTTCTGCATTCTGACAGTGGGCAACATTTTACAATCGCAGTTCACAAAATCTCACACACGGTGCTGATGGTGATGGTTAGATATATTAGATATTAGATATAAGAAATTGGCCAATATATTTCCAGAAAGTGTTCCCTACCAGGCTCTTTAAAAATCATGTCTCTGCTACCAAACAAGGTGTTAACCAGTGCTGCATCCAGGGCTTAATTTGAGCTGGAACATGCTCCGCCACCTCTGACGTTGGATCCGGAACCTCTTTTATTGGATCCGCCACCTCCCGTGTCACTATGAAAAAATAATTGCCAAAATGAAAATATATATGTAAGATTTGTGCAGTGCTCTATGTTGTTATGTGTGATCCGCACAAAAGATGGAAAGACGACTAATCTCCATGAACACTTCAGTGCGCGCCACACAAGTTAATAGAAAAGATGCACGGAACAGCAACTCTTTTTAATTAGGATATTGATCCTGCAGGCCTACTCTCTGCAACAGAATTTGTTTAAGATATAAAAGCATTTAATTTGACATACACACTGAAACATATTTTTGTTTTTAAATTAATATTTGGAAACTAAAATTCATGTTTTCCGCAGTGTGCCTCTCTGGTATTGAGCGGGTCTGCAGGATCGTACTCTGCACTACCTAGTTAGGTAGTGCAGAGTACGATCCTGATGGTTTCAATTAAAATAGGGGAAACCAGTAAGATGAGATGCCTGGCGTATTATATAGGACAATTATTAGTTCTGCGTTGTAAAATCGATACTTCATTTGAAGTTAAGGTTCATATTTAGTTTGAACATCAAAACGCCATATTTCAGTGTCTCTTTAATGCAGTGGCACTTGATTTTAGTCAAGTCTCCAAACCAGTCACCCTCAACTCACTTTAAATAGCATCAAATGTAATCTACATGTTAACAAAATATGAAGAGGCAGAGATTTAAGCATACATTTTTTATTTGAGATTTAAGCATACATTTTTAATTTGTAAAATGTATACATGTACAAAACTGCAAACTGGTCAAAACTTGAATCTGCATTTATATTTAAATGTTCAAATGGCGCATCACACACTCTCTGACTTCCCTACCCTCCTCTTCTGCCCCCTGTGCAAGTGGCAGCATAGGCACTTCTGCCACAGCTGCAGTTATCTCCAGTTCCGTCTGGTAGTCCTCTGCATGTTTCTCACAAAGGTTGTGGAGGGCACAGCAAGCCACAATCATCATTTTGGCCAGTTTGATGCTGCTATCATTCCTTTTCAGAAGGCAACGCCACCTCCCCTTAAGTCTTCCAAATGCATTCTCCACCACAACACGTGCCCTGCAGACTCTTTTATTGTAAAGCAGTTGTTCTACACTCAACCGGCCGGTGTCAGGGAATGCTTTGAGGAGCCAGTTCTGCAACGGATAGGCAGAGTCCCCTAGAATGTAATGACCCGCATTTACCCCGGCAATGTTCCTGGTACAGGCTGGGAAAAGTCTTCCATGCTCCACCAATTCCCACATTGTGGACTGTCTCAAAACTCGAGCGTCATGCATACTCCCAGGCATTCCTGCACACACGCTCCAAAACGGTCCTTTTCCATCCACAGCACCTTGAAGGAGGATGGAATGCCAGCCTTTTCTATTGAAGTAGTCAACATGGCACTTCTGTGGGGCTATAATGGGTATGTGTGACCTATCAATGTAACCAACACACTGCGCAGAAGGCCCCACTTCTGTTCAATGTAGGCTGCCATTTCTTTGAGTTTCTCCTGGTCAGGAAAACAGATCATTTCTGGAGCCAACACCTTGCAGGCCGCATTGCAGAACTGTTGCACACATCAACAAACGGTCGTTCTGCTCACACCGAAAAGATGGCCTATGCTCCTGAAGTCACAGTTGGTTGCCAGCTTCCACAGTGCGATGGCAACTATTTTCTTTAGGGGGACACACAGGCGAACGTTTGTGTCCTGCCTCTGCAGTGCTGGACGCATCTTGTTGCAGAGGTACATGAATGTTTCTTCTGACATCCTGAAGTTATCCACCCACTGTCTGTTGGTGAATTCTGGAACAATCGATTCCCACCAGGTACTGGCTCGGCTGAAAGTCCAAACTGTTGGCCTGCGGCTGCGAATGTGCAACAGCTGAAGCATCTGAAAGACACAAATAGCAAACATAATTTAATAAACAAGTGTATTGCTTATGTTGCAGAGGTGTATTGAAACTATAAGTAATAACTAATGAAAGTACTTATTAGGAGGTGGGGTTAGCGAAGTTACTTTGAGGCAGTTGAGCTTTACTTTTCTATCTATGTAACTTTATACCTGTACTCAACAACAATTCAGTTGGAAACATTCTAGTCCTTACTTCGCTCATTCATCTGATTGCTAAAGTTACTTGGACAAATGCGATTTATCAACACGACAATATGGAGTTTATAAAATATTGTATCGCTCCTGGTTTAAGAGAAACGTTTTGCAATTCAATGAAGGTTAGGCTGTTGTAGAGAATAACTTTTTTCTTACCCGTATGCGTCGTCGCCTTTGTCTGGTCAGGCGGCTTTTATCGGTTGTAACCTGAATCAGCTCCCAAATTATTATTATTTTTTCGGCTGCTCTTGTCCTTTCAGCCTCCAAACTTTAGTCAAACAAAGCTTGCATTCGGAAGTTGATTAACTGCCATATGAAAAGCATAAAGTACAGGAACTGCTGCTGGATGAGTTCCATGGTAGCTCTTGGTTTAATGTGTAGCATTCAACTATACCATTGTTTTTATTGAGCAGGCTACACTGTGTCGCGCTGCTATGGTGTCACAATGTTTACGTAGCTGCTGCGGCGATCAACATCCGGCCTACCATAAAGGGTACTGTCGGCGGTGGAGTAGGAAAGCTGAGACTTAAATAATAAAAAAATAAATATAATATATAGTAAAAAGCAAGTGTATAAGAGGAACACAAGTCGGAGAGCAGGGAACTAAATGCAAAACTAAATAAATGTAAAATGTAAAGAGACGTGTTTATCCAGATGCCGAATGGTATAAAGTCACAAGTTATTAAGTGGCAACTTATAAAGTGTCATGGTGGTGAGCTAAGTAGCTTAGGAGTTCAGTGGTCTTATGGCGGGATGAAACTGTCCGAGTCTGGCTATGCGAGACCGGATGCTGCGGTAGCATCTACCAGACGGGGCCGCTGAAACAGTTGGTTACTGGGGTGATGAGGGTCTTTAATAGTCTGGTTAGTCTTCTTCCTGCAGCGCTGAGTGTAGAGGTCCTCCATAGATGGCAGCTCCGTCCTGGTAATGTGATGGGCATGTGTGAACAGGGAGTAGAGGAGAGGACTGAGCACGCAGCCTTGTGCTGCGCTATTGTTGAGAGTCAGGGTGGATGATGTGGCGTTTCCTATCCACACTGCCTGGGGCCTGCCCGTCAGGAAGCTCAGGATCCAGTCCCAAAGGGCGGTGTTGAGCCCGAGGTCCCTGAGCTTCACAGCGAGCTTGGAGGGCACAATCGTATTGAATGCTGAACTATAGTCAATGAACAGCATTCTCACATATGTGTTCCTCTGGTCCAGGTAGGACAGGGCAGTGTGGAGAGTGAGGGCGATGGCGTTTTCTGTAGACCTGTTTGCCCTGTATGCAAACTTCATGACGATGGAGGTGAGTGCAACTCGGCGGTAGTCGTTGAGGCAGGATGCTTTTGACTTCTTGGGGGATTGGAATGATGGTGGACTTTTTGAGACATGTGGGGAACACAGACTGGAGCAGTGACTTGTTTAAAATGTCTGTAAACACACCTGCCAGCTGATCTGCACACACCCTGAGAGCCCGGCCAGGGATGCCATCAGGACCAGGGGCCTTATGTGGATTTATCCTTTTGAAGGATTTGCACACATCTGCTCCTGTTACTAGTGTGCAGGGGTCCTGTTCCATCTGTACTTCGTGAGCCGGAGAGTAGCTCTCAAAACGTGCAAAGTATGCGTTAAGATCATCTGGAAGAGATGGAGACACTCCTCAGTCATACTCCATATCCCTTGACAGTCTGTTATTGTTCTGAGTCCGGTCCACATGTGTCTTGAGTTGGAGCCCTCAAAGTTGGACTCCATTCTGTCCTTGTAATGTCTCTTAGCACCGTTAATAGCTCTCCGGAGCGCATACCTGGACTTGCTGTACTCTCCAAATCACTAGGCGGCAGTTCTAGGCAGCAGTCAGTGGCTTAAGTTTGGCTTTAACTTCTCCATTAACCCAGTGCTTCTGATTGGGAAATGTCCGTTCAGTAATCCTCGGCACGACGTCATCAATGCATTTGCCGATGTAGCAAATCACTTAGTCTATGTGTGTGTTTAAATTATCGTCCTTAAACACATCCCACTCTGTAGTGTTAAAACAGTCCCGTAATGCAGAGTCTGATTGGTCGGACCAACGCTGAATGGTCTGCGTCACCGGCCTGTCATGTTTTGAGGCCAAATGGGGGTCGTAGGAGTGCCTTATATCCGTCGCGCGAAGGGAGAAAAAAAAATGGACGAGCGTGTTTCCCCTTCGTGTAGGAAAGCTGATATGCTGGCGGTATCTTGGCAGGACTTTCCTCAAGCTGGCTTTATTAAAAATCCCCGGCCACAATGAGTCAACCGGCCACAACGGCCCGTGAGGTCTCCGTCCTGACGAGGACTCGATACAGCTCGTCCAGTGCTTGGATGGTGTCAGCGTCCGGTGGGATATACACCACTGTGAGCACAACCGATGTAAACTCCCTGGGCAAATAATAAGGCCGGCATCGATCATGAGGTGCTCTAAGTTGGGAGAACAGTCCGATGAAAGTACTTCCACTTCTGAACACCACTTTTTATTAACCATGAAGCAGACACCTCCCCCCTTGCTCTTCCCCGATGTTATTGTCCTGTCCTGGCGGCGAATGGAGAATCCATGTGGAACAATGGCGAAGTCTGGGGCCGAAGGGTCGAGCCAAGTCTCTGTTGAAACCATAACTTCACAGTTCTTAATGTCCTGTTGAAACGCCATTCTGCTCCGGAGTTCATCCAGCTTGTTATCCAGTAACTGGAGGTTTCACCAGTAGTATAATAGGGAGAGGAAGCCGGTTCTCGCGTTTCCTCAGCCTCACCCAGGACTCCAGCCCAAAGACCCTCCGCTTCCTCCATCTCCTGCATTGTCCAGGTGAAGCATTAGGTAGCCAAGGTAGATCGCCATTGTTTGAGGGTGGTGGTAAAAAAGTGTTTTCACGTCGACAATTGATGCGCAGAAGTTGTTCTCTATCATATCGTATGATATGGCTCGCTTTGGCCGTTCGCCTGTTACCAAAAGTAAGGCGCAAATATAAAAATGAACTAGTAAAATAAAGTAACACAAGAAAAAGTTGAGCAGGAGCTGGAGACACTGCCGCCTTCTGCGGCGCCATTTACAAGAGGGAACGTTTGGCTGCGGCTTGGTGGCCCAGATTCTTCTCCGTGGTGGTCCCCATGGCGTGTTTGTCACCATCAACCTGGCCTTTTGGGTCGCCGCCATGCTGGAGATCCTCATCAGTGGGACAGGTTTCAGGTGAGGGGGCGTACGGTGGTCAATAAGGGGAATTTATTGGGGGAGGGACTGGATGACGCACATAAATTCAAGGTTTTAGAGAATTCGATTAAATCACAAAGAACTAAATTGCTTGGTTGCTTGTGTCTGTAAGATTTAGTAGGATTCATATATCAGCTCCTCAGTATCATGGACGTAGGCGGTGGTGAGTGCAGTAGTTAGTGTTTACCCCTACAGCAGTAGATCACCACCACTGTTTTCAGTCAGCAAGAACGACAGCTGCCCATCATTAGGACTACCAAACACAAGAATTACAAAGAAGATTAGAGGAAGGGGAGCCGTTCCTCCTGGATCATAAAACAACACGATGCGAGGGTGGCGTCGGAAGTGAAGACATAAATAAAAACACTTGAATAATTTCATTAAGTACGAGCGCTCCCCGTCGAAACAGACCCACCTCCCTCGTCTCCACCTCCTGTCTTCAGTAGGCGACACACACGCGCGAAGGGGAAGCGTAATTATAAAATTCCACCCCAGACGGGCTGAGGGTGTGATGCCATGCCAGCAGCGGGAGACAAGCACATGCATGAACGAGCCATCGTAGCAGTTCACTACCCCTCCAAGGTTTCTTCTTTTTTTTTTTTTTTACTTTTGTAAGGTACTTTTCTTTTCCCTCCACATTTTCATCCTTCCAATTTAGTGTATGTCACAGAGACCTCCCTCCCTTTTCACAAAGGATCTTACACGCAGCCCAATAATTAACATTGAGGATACGGTGCTGCGTTCGCTCTTTGAGATTCAGGGGCACAGAATTATTCTCTAAGAAGATAAGAAGGCCTCTATTTCTCTCTCTGTCCATTCTCTTTTGAAATCACTGATCATAGCCAAAGGACATCTACATCTCTTTAGAGTCCTTTTTAGAAAGTCTCATGCTGCGTCCTCAGGTGGTCACCTGAACCAGGCCGTGACCCTTGCCCACATGGGAGGGAAGCCATGGAGGAAGTTCCGGTCTACTTCCTCTTCTAGACGTTGGGGGCCTTCCTGGGGGGCCGGGGATCATATTTGGCGTGCATTCTGGTAGGCATCCTTGAGTTGTAAAATGGCTACGCTGCATGCTGAGTTCCATCCATGATGCCCACGGAGAACCTTCATGCTTCCTGCAGCCACTAAGGGGCCCAATCGCACACAGACCCGTCGCAAACAGACTTCAACAGCAAAAATGTTAAAAAGAGAACACCTAAAATTGAGGTGGCATCGCAAGAAGGGGAGCTCTGCACAAACCACAGTCCCAGAGACACAACGGTGTGGCCGGTGCCTAGTGCCGTTCTTGTGTTGATCGAACCCATTTGTTTCCTCTTAATGTAAATCTGATAATACCAGCACCCCCGCGGCACCATCAAACACACAAAAGATCAATGCTTATTCAATATTTACACACAGGGCCTGCTGTCAGGCAGGGCAAACAGTCCCTTAGGCAGTTGCTTACAGTTAATGAAGCTGGCAGAACTCAACACGGTAATGGGCATGGCCCCCAACAGATGCGCTGTGGGACTACGGCCAGGGGACGCTGTCGGTGGGACGGGACACCAACACCACGGCGGGCAATCTTCGCAATGTAGGCCCTCCCACACATCTCAGCCTGCTCAACAGATTCTTCGGGGTGATGATAAAACAGTTTCACAGCAATTGCTCTCGATCACATCGCAAGACAACATACACGGCTAAGAATTCCACACTGTATGACCCCGGGTGCTCGAAAGCTTACAGGGCCCAGATGGAGCTCTATACAACTTCAATCCGCAGGCCCTCTCTCCCCACTCGAGCCTCATTTTAAATGATCAGTGTTTTGTGAATCCTCCCAGTGGAATCGCTACCCGGCTATTAAAGGGCCCCTAAAAGTCAACAAGGGGCCCTTGTTGAAATTGATATTTAATTGAGAGCATGTGACTACGGAACCACAGTTGTACTCGTGCACGCTGACAGACCACAGGCCATGAGCACCGCCTCCATTTAATCTGCTTTTTATTGAGTAAGTCTCTGAAGTACGCTGGATGCGATTTCTAATTTTTGGGAAATATAGATAGGGGTTTCTTCACTAAGGGGTGGTATAGCTGTCAAGTTTCTTCACAAGATGGTTTTGCTCAATGTATTCCAATTTGCCTGTGGCGCTTGGATGGATTTATGCAGCTTTAACTTTAGATGTTGAAAAGA